>JAYJMJ010005246.1:0-23610 GCA_036873875.1 Laminaria ephemera | reverse complement strand
TTGCAAAGATGAGTTTCGACGAAATCCTAGATCTCACAGCTGTTGTGTATTTTTAATTTTTTTATAAAAATAATATGTTGTGATACTCACAGCGATAGACGGGGGGTATTTTGCCAGGGATTTGTATTTTCTTTTCTTTTCATTTTTCCTTGCTTTCTTTCTTTTTCAATTGCATCGGGTCATTCGTACACATGCGTATTGATAGCACCGGTTGGTCGGTTGGCTGATAGTTTTCGCCACACACCCCTGCTGGCGAGCACACGTATGTCTTCACCTGCTACGTGTAATATACGTGTTTGCCTTTTGTTTTATGTGCTTATTTTTTCGGACGCGTGCTTTGTTCTTTCGTAGCGCTGTGTGGGTTGCCTTTACCTCCATACACCCGCCCCTGCTGGCGAGTCTACGTAACGTCCTACGTACGTGTCAGCTTCCTGCTTCGCTTTGGGTATATTTTTATAATAAAATGAAAAATACTCAACAGCTGTGAGATCTAGGATTTCGTCGAAATTCATCTTTGCGAGCTGTGTGTGATACTCCTATCGCGCGTCCTACGGGTTGTTGATGTCCTCATGAGGGATATAGGTCGGCGACTCCCCTTAGTACTAGTTAGCACCAGGGTCAACAGCAGTGTGGTACGAAGACATCGGCCTTAATCAAGCTCTGCACGGAAACTATAAACTTCTTAGAGGGGGACAAAATCTGACTTCTATGAGACACATTATTTTCTCTGGTTTCTCTTTCTGTCTTCCTTTAGTTTTACTTGTTTTTCTCCTCGGATTTGTGTACTATTTGGTTTCGTTGGTGGCATGCAGTGTAGTCGGTTTTAGTTGCGAGTCTTGACACGTATGTACCAGTATGGGCCTGATACGTACGTGCGCTGACTTCAGACTTCACTTTTATATATTTCTTTTGGTGGATGTACGACTTGCTTCAGCTATGATATATACGCGTACCACGTTTGGTTTGTTTTCTCTCTTTTCCTGGGGTATTCTTTCTCTCCAGAGCGACTGGAGCCAGTCCTGTGACCACGGACTTGATTATGAGAGTTTTAATGTGAGAACGACAACCCTAACAACAACAGTATACAATATTGTATGTAACTGTAAAAGGGGATTCAAAGAATCATCCACGCCTGGGTCAATCCCTGCACCGTACGATGTCATATTCATACCACGAAAGGATACCTGAAACGTAAAACTGGTCCCGTCACGCCCCCGCCCCCACCCCCTTCCCCTCCTCCCCCCAGCCCCCCCCTCGAACGAGGAGCCCAGACGAAAACGATATCAGAGCAGAGTACACGAGGACGCATACGCACATCGGATCCGTATTTGGAAAACGGCTCCTCACTACGATGGATGGATCGTCTGCCAGCCATCGCCCGGAGGCTGAACCCGCAGACTGTACAAGCACGAGCGAGCAAGGTTTGAGATACTTCGTGGTTGTACAGTACTGTACCAGGTATAGGCAGGACACGTAATAAGATGCAGAGACGCTGCTGTTCCTTGCTGCGTTTCTTATATGATGGTAGAGGGTGCATTCTCCACCAACTTTACGTGTAGCACAACGGCTCCCGAAATTATTGTTTTCCTTCAAATATCAAACCGCTTTTTGTTATCACCCTGTTTGTTAGTTTTTGTCCTGCCCTGTACTGCAGCTGCCATGATAGGAGGGCACTATTCCCGCGATCAACGCCGGGTTTTAACGTGTCCGCAAGTGGGGTGATGCAGTGAAAGGCGCAGGCAAAGGTGATACGCTGATTTCTCCTGCTCACGATATTAACGATGGAGATACTGTACACCATAACCGCATTTGTGTTGTCAGAGACAAACCATACCCACTGGACCAGACAATGCTACGTACCCAGTCAGCGCTGACTGTTAGCTCAGTAGGTATGGTGTACCTCTAACAGACGCTAGACCCACGTACACAGTTTTTGTGTACAGTATAAAGATATTTAAGGCGGTCGAGTACGTACTGTAGAGCTGTGCGTGTACTACGGTACTGCCAATACAGGTAGCTCTCTGGCATTTATTTCAGCGTGCCAAATAGTGCGTATCGACCCCAAACACGTCGATTTTTGTTTTTTTGCTCATCCCATCTATTGTCTTCGCGCTTTTACTTTCTCCTTCTCCCTCCCTAGTCGTAACTCAGATCCGGGGTCGCTTAGCAGGTTCTTCCCCCCCTCCCCACTATAACACTACAGGAATTCATGGGAAAAACAACGTGTTCCTTAATGTTCCGCGACAAAACCCGGCACCACGGACCCGTTTAATTAATGGATTGCACAGTACAGTAGTAGTGCATATAATTGTTTCCTATTAATAAACGTCTCTCGTACCATGCCGCGGGACGCAAAGGGCGGATCTTGCACACACAATGTTTACTCTTTAGTTCCATCATAAATTGTTAATATTCCATTTTTTTTTCAAGCCCCACTACGAGCACAGTGCCTAAGTGGATATTTTGCCCTCTACGGCCGCCTGGAGGAGGTATCGTTTCTTCTGGTCGACGAAGCACGAAACCAACTTCGCACACAACACTACTTACTTTGTTTGCCCAACGAATTGTGTATGTGGGGGGTCAACGTTGTCATATTGAGGCCATTTAGCGGGTATGGGGGTTCCCGGCGTCACGATATCCTACTTACACCAGATAGGGGGTACAAGCCCATGCTACATGAAAAACTAAACAAAACAAAAACGGCCAAAAACACATACCAGGTATATTTATTGTTTTGGCCTGCCATAATAGGGGGGGGGCGGGGGTTAAAGGGGTGTCGTAAGACTCAGGTCCTCGTACACCGCTGCCCTGGTACGTGTACACCTTCTTTTCGTATGTATGGCATTTACGCGGAGTTAGGGTATGTTAAAGGGAGAACTGGGAGTTCTGTGGCCTCATTTTCAGTACCCAGTCCACATCATTCGCGCATATGGCTCAGTACCTCACTGAAAAACGAACAAATACGTGTGGTGAGCGTAGGCTGACTCTTATGGCAGACCAAATCGGAAAAACAGAACTGGCAAAATTTCTGTTTTTGTATTGCCCAGATTCGTATGTCGAGTTTCGATTTTTCCAATCTTACGGTGTTTTGTGTAAACCGGGGTTTCGATTGAGTTGGGAGGACGTTGGAGGCAGGGGTTACAGCAATATTTGAAATTGGCGGACCCACAGCAAACGGCACCCAGCACGTCCTGTCTGGTACCGCTACAGCCGCGCCACTCGTCAAGCCCACGCTGGAAGGGCGGAGGTGGGCGTGAAACTTCTCTGACAGGAGATGGCTTCATTCGACAAAGGATCTTCAATCCTGGCAGTCTGCTGGAGCATCAAGGACCAGCCGCAGGCACTGTAGTCAGTGCGCTCGTAAGAGCGACGCGTGCGCTTGTGCTTGTGTCCGTTTTTATCTTCTCCGTGACTGTCGCTTGCTTCCTTGCGTCGCTTTGCCCCGCAAGCACATAGCAAGAGTTGTTGGCGTTGCAGAAAGCTCAAGCACACAACGACAACAGCCAAGAGCATGCGATGTAGTCGGTTGTTCGCCACCACCGAAGCTTGGAGTCTCCAGCTACCGCTATATGCCGGGATACCGTGTCGGAGATACCGAGAGAGTATGATTTGTACTGGTGGTGCAGGATGGTGCCGCGAGATTGATACGCATTAGGCCCGCCACGTTATGCTTCCTGTGTGGGAGTAAAAACCTCAAATTCGATCAGCTCTGGGACCGGACAGAACTGGTGCCTGGTTTCGTCTGGCCAGGCCATTTCTGATCGAAATACACTAATTTTTTTCGAGATTGCAGTTTTTTATCAATCGATAAGAGTCGATAAATCGGATCTAACACGAAATTCTTCCTGTGTCCCTTTGTATCCCTCTGCAAACCTTTCCGTTTTCCGATTTCGTCAGGGTCAGCCTTAAGCTTAACATTTCCCCATCCGCGGAGGATAAAAAAATAAAATGAAAAGAGTAAACACCCGTTTTCTTGGCGCCGCGAAACAACCGATTCCTTGGTACACATCGCGAATCCGCGGAAGACATCCGGAAGTAGACAGCTAGCTCGAAGCGCGTGCGATTGGCTCTGAGTCGCTGACTAAGGAGGCCCCAAACGTGACCGCCTTACCGTAGCCTTGACCCGCTGCTCGCCGACAATCAACGACAACTTTAAGCATGCACGAAACTACTTGTGTACCGCACTGTCGGCAACGGAAGAAGACACATAATAGTTTACACTCATACTACTAAGAGCTACCAGGAATATTCGAACACTGAAGGGAGTCGCTGACCTGTATCCTTTATGAGGTCATACACACCCTTTAGCATGAACGAAAAGAGTATCACACATCTTGCAAAGATGACTTTCGACGAAATCCTCGATCTCACAGAGCTGTACGAGTAGTCTGGTGTATATTTATTTTGAAGTAAATTTATGCGCATCCCTACCTGTGAAGTGAAGGAATTGATTTCCCGACAGTGTTTTCACACCCAATAGCTAGTGGACATATAGCTTCTGGCCATGCGCTTTGAGGTGGCTGGTGTTTTCGATGCGACATGTTTCTTCTTTTGGTTATTGCCTAGCGGAATGCAGCACTAAAAGAGAGAGAGAGAGAGCGGCAGAACACGCGTTCCGGAAGAAGTTGAGGCACTTGGCTGCACTGCACACGTCGGCCAGATTACGATCTAGATAACCCAGACCCTGCATATGTCATCATGATATGGTGTGGAGGATCTGTGTACTGCAGATCTAACCCAAGCAACACGCTCTAGAAGAGATTTTCTGGTATAAAATGAGGAACTTGGTTTAACCTATGGACGCATGCTATGATAAGGGTAGCACCTATTGTTCCTGATACTCCTTCCTCAGGGTGCTCTGTACCTGTCGTAAAATCATAGATTGAGGAATATGAAAGTTAAACCCGATGAGCAATGCCATGGCCCAGACACGTATCTAACGACACCGATACTGTAAAACACAAACGGTATTCAACCGATATCGGGTAGTTCCTCAATCGAGAATCCCCGTCAGTCTTAACTGTTTACTTCAGCCTAAAGCGCTTCCCCTATCGTAAGACGTGTCGATGCCAGCATAAGATCGTCTGTTCGTACCAAACAACGCGATGAGACGCGTATCACGGTAGATAACGCGTGACAAGGCAAGGTTGTAGCATTCAGAAGGGGAAGTGAGGAGCAGTGTGTTCGCGCTAACTCGTTTCATCTAGAAGACCCGAGCATGTGTGTTAAGTGCTTATTCCGGTTCGTCGCACAACCGTACTGCAGCACCAGCCTAGGCATCGTTTTATTCCCCGTTATTCAGCGTAATTGGCAAGCTCTACATGTTTTGCGTTATTTTTGTCGGCTATTTGTTCGAGTGATTGCTGTCACCAATGCATGACCGGCGTGGGTTTCAATCGCAACCGAGAAACCTCTAGGCCAGATAATCTCCATAACATGGGGGCACACACAACGAAACTGGCGGTTTTGGGGAGATCTCATCAATGTCCTTCCATAGACGCGTCGCTCGACGTGAGTACATTCGTCCGTGAGAGTGTGTCATGTCACGTGTTATACGGTATATAGATTGTGCCTGAAGACTTACCCTATCGGCCGCTGTACTGAACCCAATATAAGCACGAAGTCGTCGCATTACCTACTCCCAGTTACCTCTGCCTTTGTTGGTAGTTTTGTAAATCCTGCTGCGACGGCGGGCGTTCAGCTTTCTCAGTCCTACGCTGAACGACAGCATGCCATGGAGAGAAGGGTACGGGTGCGTTAGGGTGCGTATTAATATTATGATTGTGATGTCCGCAGAACAAATTAGTTTGCGAATAAATCTCGGATTATTCATCACTCGATCCGCATTCGAGGGTCATAGTGTTGGGAAGCTAACAACAATGACTGCAATTTCAGCCGCACACTCGAGTTTTCGCACCTACCTCGCGTGATTGAGGACACGGTCAGCATCTGACGCTTGCTATGGCAAAGGTGCACATACGTTTTCTGTTGCTCCTCACTTGAGCAGCTCAATACCGACTTTGAGGGAATAAGAAAGGATGACCCGACCAACAATCCCTTGGGCCAAGATTGTTTGACAAAACCCATTGGAAAACCAACGATAGTGGGCAGTTCGTCTGTTGTGGAGCCCCATCGGTACGAATAGTCTTCTCAAAACGGGCTATGTTAGTCGTAGCACGCAACACCCAAGGACCGTAGGGTTGAGGTTAACCTTAACCCTCACCCTATCTCTCGGTGCTGGTTTCCCGAAGGGCCCGAATCACATGCATGAAACCAAATCGTGTATGCCCTTTCCATGTAGCGGTCGTTGTCTTGATTCTCTCATAATTACCCTCCGCCACGTACCAGACGAGACTTGGTACGTGCGCACGCCGCAGCTACAGCAGGCTTCTTTAGAAGGTTATACCTTACTATGCTTTCTTCACACTGATAGCCTATCCAGGCGGCCATGGTTGGCGTCAAACTTGATTAGTCGATGTATACCGTGCGTTGTATATTCGCTGCTTGCTTTTCCAGTTAGCCGCCGTAGGTTTGATGCTCTCACGATCGCCCTCAGCCAGACGTCGGAAGGAAATGGGGTACGTCAGCACGCTCGAGCTTCAACTACCTTCTGTTGATGGCTGCGTTGCCTGCCGAGGTGTGCGTACGTTTCGTGTTACCGTCTACAAACGTATGCCACTCAACCTCTGGGGTGCCAATAACTCCTGGGACGACTCCGGGTTCGAAATAGGGCCCAGGTCAGGGTTCGCGATAGACTTGGAGTTACGGTCAGGGTTACGGGTAGGGTTGGGGTCAGAACCAAACGTAGAGGTAGGACCTAACCCAAAGACCGAACCATCAAGACGGCAAATGAATGTTCTGCGAACGGCTGGCGAAGGTTCTAATCCTATTCCCGAATCATCACGACGAAGAATCTCTGCGTTGCACGCGGCTGGTGTATTATGGACACGGCCGCCTGCCGTGATTGTTTCTATACTGTCGGTGGCGGTACCCCTACAGGGCGAACACTGGATGCAGCGTACTGGCGTTGCTTGCGTAACGTTAAACGCCAAAGCCACCTCTTCGTTTTTTGGCGGATATTTATCTCCACTGGTGCATGTGTCTAGGAGCGGGTTCAGGTCGATGCTGGTTTTTCTCGACGGGAAAGATGACACAAGGTGTACTGCACGAATGCAGAAACCAACCATGGCCTTTCTTGACCGAAAGCATAACGCAATCGATGCTATGGAGAACCCGATGATGTCTATTCTCGACGGATAGCATAACGCGATCGATGCAATCAAAGGACCTTCCACGGTGTCATGGCCGCCTGCTCTTCGATAGTTGTCGCTTGGCTACATATTTAACGAGCGAGTAGACTGGGCGGTGTTGCCAAGCTCCCTAGCACGTCTATCTCTCGCAGTGTGTTTTGTTCGGCCGATCGAGTCGATCACCTGGCCGGTTTCACTGAAGCATCTGACCTTGGGGGAATGATTTAACCAGCCGGTCGAAGATATGGTGTGGTTTGGTTCGTTGCTGTAACTGACATCTGGAGTGGGTCTCAACCAGCCTATCACCGGGGTCACATTTCCCGCTTGTTTGGAAGGCTGACCTTCGACGGTGGATTCGACCAACCGATGGCCGATGTGGCGTGGCTAGCATCCTCAGTCATTTTTTTACTTCGGATATGGTTTCAATCAACCATTCGGCGATGTCGTATGGCCAACATCCTTGAAGACACTCGCAATCAGAGTTTGCTTGGATAAGCCGATAGCCGATGTCGTATGTCCAGCATCCTTGAAGCAATTGGCTTTCATATATAGCTTCGATCAGCTGATCACTGATGTGGTAAGGCCGCCATCTTTGCTACGGCCGGCCGTCGTCAATACGGTTAACCAACCTATCCTTGAGGCTATGTGGCCAGTATCTCTAAACAACTGGTGTTTGGAGATGACTTTAAATGTTCGATCAAAGCAGTTTCGTAGACAGCCGCTCTGCAATAACTTGCGTTCGGGAGTGGATTCGATCACCCCGTCAAAGATGTAGTGTGGCCGGAACCTTGAAGTCCCTGGCGTTTAGCGATCGCTTTGACCTATCAACGGCTGTGATGATGTTTCCTCCTTCGTTGGAGTCTATGGTCCATACCAGCAGTCGTGGGATCGGCAAGCCGGGTGACACATTCGACTACCCCCCCGGCTTAGACCGTTTTGACCTACCAAACGATGTTAGGTGGTACCTATCGAAGAAGATGATCCGTTCGAACGGCCAAAGGCTTCGATAGTGTACCCCATTTCCTTGGTGTTTCCAAGTTCCTCGAAAAATAGAGTAATGGCCTGAGCTAAGCAGTCGATCAGTCTGACTGCCACGCCCCCCGCATAGACTTGTTTGACCAACTACACACAGTTTCAATTAGGTGGTACATCATTTACGATACTCTGTATAAGGCGTTGGACGCAGGCTGATATACATTAATGGTCCCTCTATAGGTCCAGCGGAGTAGTGCTGGTTGCCATCTATAGTGCCTGTGAAATCGCTTGGCACAGATGGGAACAACCAGTAGCTGCCGAATGCGGAGTAGTGCCGGTTGCCGCTATAGTGCCAGTATTTCCGGGTTGCACATGCCAGTAGTGATGGGATTCACAAGCCAGGACACCGTCTCGATTTCCCCCCCCTGGCATGGACTTGTTTTACCAACCAAACATGGTTAGGTGGTAGCTCTCTAAAAATTGATCGGCCAATCGAGGCAACTGTGTAGCCGGCATCCGTGAGGTCATTGGCGTTTAACGATCAATTGGAGCAACCAATGACCGCCATAGCGAACCCTCATTCGCTGAAATCTCTCATATATACAAAAGTCATGGGATTGACTAGCCAGATGACCGGTTTGATTGGCCCCCTGGCATAGACGTCTTGACCAACCAAACATCGTTAGATCGTCAACCTTTGTGTGTTTAAGAGGGGCCACGCCCTCGATGAGAGGGTGTATGCAGACTGTTAGTAGTCCGGAGGTTGTTCCTCAAGCGCTATAGTGACGTTTGAGTCGTGTCGGTTCGCCCGCGATAGGTCTTGTGAAAATGTTTGGCACAAATGGGAACAACCAGTGGTGACAGAAAGAGGAATAAGCCGGTTGCCGCTGTAGTGCCGGTGTTTCTAGCTGGCACATAGCAGTAGCGGTGGGATTTACAAGCCAGGTGACCGTTTCGATTGGCCCCCCGGCATACACTTGTTTGACCAACCAAACATAGTTAGGTGGTAAACCATGTAGAGTTGACGTGGGACGATGTCAATGGGTAGAGGTTTTAAGCAGACAGTACTTCACAGTTGTGGAGTAGTGATCCTTCCATGGTGCCGGTTGAGTAGTGCCGTTTTCCCGCCGTAGTGCCCGTACCATTACATGACACATTTGGGAACAATCAGCAGTGGCGGTGAGCGGAGTTGTGTTAGTTGCCGCTGCAGTGCCGGTATTTCTGGCGTGCTCATACAAGTAGTGGTGGTATCGACAAGCCAGGTGACCGTCCCTGTCGTCGCCACGGGATAGATTTGTTTGACCACCCATATGTATGTTATTGGTTAGAAGAATATCTAAAACTTCATCAGTCAATCGAGGGAGCCCTGTGGCTGGCATCACTGAGGTCCATGAGGTTTAGCGAACAGTTCGACTCACCAAAGACCGCGATGATGTATCCTCCTCCCATGGAACCTCTGGAATTTAGCAGTAGTCATGGGATCACCTTGCCACATTGTCTCCCAGGCAAGGACTTGTTTGACCAAGCAAACTTGGTTAGGCGGTAACAATCTACTATTTGATCACCCCATAAAGGATGTTGTGTGGACGTCATCCTTGAGGTGGCTAGGGATTAGCGATCTGTTCGACCAACCAATCACCTTGGTAGTGTGTCTCCCTTCCTCTATCTCTCTGATATATATGAAGAGTGATGGCATCTATAAGTCGCATTGATCCCTCGGCAGAGTTGGTTGACCAATTAGACATGGTTAGGTGGTAACTCAACAAGATTTGATCACCCTATCAAAGATGCTGTGTAGCCGGCGTCCCTGAGGCGTCTGGAGTTGAGCAATCAGTTCGACTAACCAATCACCTGGGCAGCGTATCCTCCTGCCTTGTAGTGTGTAATGCACCGGGTATCCCAGTAGTGATGGGATCGGCAAGCCAAGTGACCGGTTCGATTGACGCCGCGGCTTGGAGTTGTTTGATCAACCTTGCATGGTTAGTTGGTAACTATGATTCATTCAGCTATTCGAGAGAGCTGCGTCTCTGAAGTAGTGAGGTTTAGCAACAAGGTCGACCAAGTAACAGCCGCGATAGTGTGCCTTAGCTCGTTAGAGTATGGCATACACACTACAGTGGTGTTCATTTTTCAGTGTCCTTGTTTTTCAGGAAACAATTTTCTCATAACGTTTATGTCGTATCACAAATAGTTCGAAGTATCTATAATGAAGACCAACATCTCCAGAAGTTCTACGAAGTCAAGTAGTTCATGAACACACGTATATCGAAGGGAGCGCAGCAATGCAATAATGAAGCGGTGTGTCATCGGCAATGGCAGACCCTATTAAACATGAGTGGCCGGGGCACTGGGCCTGGATCGGTCGACGAGGTTTACTTGTCCTATCTGCAAACATGTGGAAATTCGCTACTACAGCTGAGTTTGGTAGGATAACATTCGGCTGCTCCTGTAGCCTGCCCTAGCTGGTAAATCTGGGTTTGGACACACTCCAAGACCCAGAGCAAGGATTCCCCGGGAACAAAAAATAGTTTAATTCTCACGGCAGAACCCCATATACTCCCGACGCCGCGGGAGATAAAAACAAACACTGCCGCTACAACCTAACCCATCACGTAGTATGGGTGTCTCCTCGCGTGTAGAGGAGTGTGTGGTGTCGAGCACAAGCTGGACATACGCTAGCAGCTCCGCTTAAATAACCCACACCAGGGTACTATGCAAATAGACGCCATCTCAAACTACGGACCGTACTGTACACCCGCTACAGGACATAGTTGCCTCGGGGCTGTAGGGAGGGGGGCGAGTGTTCTTAAAGGTATTAAAATTACGGTCTAAAAATATTTGACAAGCTGGTGTTGAAACTCAGTACCCTCATTGGATGCAGCGTTTCAGGTGGTGGGGATGCAGAAGGAGAACGCTCGACGATATTGCGAACGGTAGCCAGTGGTATGCTCTTGATTTCCTTTTGTATGGGAGATCAAAATGACACTTCTGGTAAGATGATTTCATCACCCCGAGGGTATATCGAATGCCTTCCGACATAGACTAGTACGGAGCTTATCACTAAATTTACCTACGTATGTTTTAATTATGAACGGGTGACTGGCCGGTGTCGTTTGACGTTGGTTTACAGTAACCAGATTTAGACGTGTTGACGCACTTCGGGGTGCATTAAACCACGGTCATGGACACGGACCTTGTCAAACGTTCATGTCAAAATCAAGTGCCCGCAAGAAGTGGGGAAGTCACGACAAAGAGGGATACCAGTGATTTCCGAAGTGGTGGAGGTATGACAGGTTTTTCCCGTAGGTAACTACGCCGAAGTGAGTGGACCAGGACGTACGAACAAGAAATGTTTTCGCGTCGAGGAAATTGCGTTGATTGGAAGCATCGGTAACCGGAAAGCAGGTCCTGCATTCACAGACCTTTCGTGCTGCGGTTCGGCAGATGCTATATTTTGTACGTTTGGAGAGAACACTGCACCACGACGAGGGGCGGGCAGGTGGAAATACTGGTTATCCGGCGCATTCTGAAAAAATCGTGTCAAGTCGAGGTGCAGAAGATATTTGTTTATTTTCGTGATCCTCTGAGTTCCCTAACCTCGAGCGCCTCGAGGTCGAAGACGGACAGAAACAGAGGAGCATGCCATTGTCTACCTCTGACCGAGGTAGGCAAATACTTGCGATTATTCTCCATCAGTGTTGACCCGATACGGTGAGGATGGGTGACAGTTTGTTGCACTAAGCGGTAAAACTGAACACTCCAAGTGCTGATAAAATATCCCTGGACTAGGTTGGCCATCATGTCCCGAGTATAGGCGATGGATTCTACTCGATCGTCAGCTTTTAACACTGGGACGGACAACGTACATCTACGTTTTTCTCGCAGTGGTCTTAAGTTTCTGTGTCTTCGTCATATTTTTAATCGTTCTGCACATTGTCGGGTTGCAAACAATAAAGTAACAGACTTAAACCATCCCGTATGGGCGGGTCAGTGTTACCTGCTCGACTAATTTCCCGGTGGCTAGTTCGTAGTGCACTCGGACTAAGGAGAGAAGTTCGTAGTGTCAGTACTCAGTACTAAAAGCATACTTCAGTCTCATGCTACGGTAGGGGGGGGGCTCTTTAGTTTTTTCTTTTTCAGCCGTCCGAAGCCACACGGAAGAGTCACTACCCTATTTTGTTCGCGGTCTTCCATCTTTTATGCTGTTTGATTTTACGATATGCACTACCTTGGGGTTCTTGTCACTTGCAGTGCGCCAGCATAACAAAAAAGCTTGTCAAAAGGGAAATAAATAGTCACTCGCCTGAGTGGCCTAAACGCGGCAGTGAAAATGGAGGTAGCTCCCCTACCGTAGGACCTGTCTCCAGTTGTAATAGCCGAAATGTTACGATAGGGATATGGTTAGCATGTCCGGTAGGGTACGTACCTGAGTATACCGGGGGAAATTCCATTTGTGAATACCCTACAGAAGTCTTCGGTGTGGTTCGGCACGAACTCAAAATATATTTAGTTATGTGTTTTTTATCTCACTTATATTTTCCGGCTTCTGGACAAGCCGTGGTCGCAGGTGTCGTCCCTTTTCCCCCCCGGTACGTGTCTTCATCTTTATCCCTCAGAGTGTTTGGCATTCCCAAAGCTCGTCGATTTTCATCGAATTTTGCTAACTCACGCTCTCACGCTTTCCGCAAGTCAATTGTTTGCACAAGAAAAAGTCGCTCCGAATACGAGTATGCACCCGGGGGTGCTCGAACTTGCGAAATCGACCATATTTAGTACCAGGTAGTTACGAGGTTAGACCATCGCGGACGCCGATGTCATTACCGGTGCCCGACGCCTCGGAAAGTTTGATACGCTCACCAAAATTACTGATACCGATACTTCGATAATTTCGGAACGAACTGAATGCCGGTACCCGACACTTCGGTGAGTTCGATAAAAGTTGAATACCGGTGTCCAATATTTTGGAAGCGCTACTCTGGGGGTATCCCGGTAGCATTGAGGGGTATACCGGGGTTAGTTTCTCCTCCGAAGCGATTCGGTAAGAACTCAATATCGGTACCCAACACTTCGGTACAATCCGTACGACCTCAACACCGGCATTCGATGCCGGTACTCGATACTTCGATTAGTTCGGTGCGAACCCAATACCGGTACCCGACACGGTAAAGTCGGTGCGACCTCAATATCTGTACTCGATAGTTCCGTAAGTTCGGTACGCCCTCGAAATATACCTCGGTACCGCTATACCATACCGGGCGTACCCTTGATATTTTGGGACCAATACACAACGAAGTATACGACGAGTGAGTGCGATCGTATCAACCGTCTAGGAAAAACGTTCATCAGTACGAATGCCGTCTTACAGGTCCTTACGCTAAATATCGGACGTGTCCCCTGATCTAGTACGTAGCTCGGGTTGCTTCGTGACGCGGACCCTGTACGGGTCAGTTGTTTCGGCATTTTTTTGTCTCTTGAGCCCCGTTTAAGGGAGTAACTAGTTGGCTTAGAAAATGTAACACAAACAGTATTCGAATGAAACTGACATGAAAGTATCATCTGTGAGTCCGACATATGAGATGATAAAGGAATCTCAAAAAGCAAGTCCGGGAGACATGATACTGAAAACCAAATATCAACATCTAAAATTGGAGAAATGAGACACCTGAATTGACTGAGGATTCCATATCAGAAATGAATACAACCTAGTTCCAGCAACAGCCGCACGATTCTATCTTCGAGTAATGAAACAATTATTATGCGAATGTTGTCGACACTAAATATATCCACCTGATTACATGACAAAAGGGAACACGTCGGTGAAGACTTTGTGTTAATCGAAGATGTGCTTAGCGATATATAGGCGAGTGATTGCATATATATACACTACAGTATGGGCACGTCAACAAGAAACACCTAACCTGAGCAAGCCTTAGAACCTCATTGTGACACCATCCTTCAACAACTTTTAGCATAGCCTATTATATGGGATTTAGTGAAGGGCTCACCACTGAGCACGATTTCTCCGTCCATTGTTTTTAGTATCTGCCAAAAACTCATACTTTTTTCTTGTTGGGTTCTTTCTTATTCGCGGCCTTATACTGTACGTGGAAAGGCGCCTTTCGTGCGACGAAAAATAAATATCAGGAAAATCTGAATTGTAGGCGGGAATATGCTGATTTGCTTAAGTTTCGAAGCAATTTCGCCATATCCACTGGAATTACTTCTGCTTCCTGGTTTTTGAGGGTTCGACAAATAACCTCCGTGTACAAGACGCAAAATATTACATCAACGGCATTAATAACATCGAACACCCGTGTGATTTTGTCTCAAAGTTGTCGAAAATCCCCAGAAAAACAAAAAATATCTAAGTTGATCAGAACCATTTATTTTTTTCATAAATAGCCCTTGATGTTTTTACTCACCATGCCACGAAAAGCCACCATGTCAAATTTCAGTTACCAACTCTGGAACCAGCTCGTAAACACCTGCATGATCCTGATGGTATCACACCATCTAACCTAGACATTCAACCTGTGTCTTCGCCCAGAGTGGAAGGTTGTTGCGTAGGTGTCGATATGCTCAACACGTTTGCTGGTACTAACGTCTTATCGGAGACGATGGCCTTAGCGGATCTTCCATTCGTGCCGTACTCCTGCACCGATTAGGATTAATAAAACGACCGGGGACCGTTGACGATGTCTTGCAGGCAGAAAAAACAAGTCCTCAGACCCATGTCGACGTTGGAAATGGATTGGGAGTCTTGCTTTTGTCCTGCTAGGTTTTTGTTTGGGACGGGTGCTTTCGTGCAACAGACCCCAAACTCGACACCCCCATCCCCCCCCACGAAGCATAGTACTCCCACATTGTCGGCGCATCTAAACGACAACTACGGATTGACTGGGGACGTGCCCTAAACCCACTATATGTCAACCCCACCAGTTGAGCGAGAAATTGTATCCACAACGAGACGCTAACCTATCCTTCTACGGCAAAATACTCGAGATTATGTGTTCAAGCGAGGGACCAGGTTACTTTCGAGCTTTTAATATTGGCATAGGATCTAATGTCGGAAGGATGCTGACAGACACCTAGACAGGGGGGCCGCTTTTGCTTGCTCATTTTTTGCGACTAGAGATCACTCGCGCTAGTGACCCCTCTGTTCCTTTGCGGTCATAAGCTCTCGTGCTGTGTTGATTTTGCGATAAGAAACTGCCATGCGATGGTTAGCGACGCGGCGCCAAGGACAAATCATCTACTTAGAATTTTCAGTGAGGTACAGAGTCACTCGGGCGAGTGGTCCAAACCCGGTAGTGAAAAAGGGGGTACCCCACCCAACGTAGCCTTAGTTCCATTCTTTTTTTTCTTTTAGTCTCACTTTTACTTTCCAGCTTTTGGACAAGCCGTTATCCTAGGTGTCGTCCCTTCTGCCCCCCAGGTACGTGCCTTCATTTTTATCGCGCAGAGGGTTCATCATTCCCAACGCTTGTCGATGTTCACCGAAGTTTGCTAAATTACGCTCTCGCGCTTTCCGCAAGTCAATTTTTTGCCCTAGAAAAAGTCCCTACGAGTACGAGTATGCACTCGGGGGGGGCTCGAACCAGGGAAATCGACCTTAGTGGTTACGAGGTTAACCCACTACACCATCGGGGACGCCTACTTCCTTTTCGGGCGCTAACGTGTTTCACCGCTGTTGGACGTCGTTTGTATTTTTCGCATGATGAACGCAGCGATGAAGAATATCAGTTTCGTCGTCGCTATAAGGGTTACCAGCAACATCTTCACCGTGGTTCCCTTCCTGCCTTCCGCCCGTGCTGAGTGCGTCCGAACTGCAGATGCTTGTTCAACCACTTCCGGTGCTGACGAGTGTTGTTTTGCTGAGCTTAGCGCCGTGTGCGACATATAATTTAGTGGCGGTTCCTACTGTCTCCCGACCAAAGATGACGAGGCGGCAGTTCGCACCCTGAACGACGATTGCTGCGGCAGGCTCCTATGCATCGCTGACGTCTGGTCAGGTAAATAGGGTGCATTGTTTGATTTTGAATCGTTGACGATGTACATGATTGATACCGTATCATACCTGGCAGGTAATCGGCGACTTTCAATGAGTGCTCACGTGTGCCTTGGCGTGGTATGAGTGGACACTGTTTCCTGAAACAACCATGTTTTTCGAAATCTTGGACCGATTGCTGGACCGTTCCTACTTTATCGTTGTCTTTATGTCGCCACCATTCAAGTATGATAATGGGAGAAGGCCATGCCGTGTGGGTGTGCCGTAGCAGTAGGCGTGTGTGTCTAATCGGATATGTCGATCCGCTCGAACATACCACCGCAAGAATGGGACGATGCGGTTCCAGGTGACGGGGGGCAGGAGCCCCGAATTCACCCCTGTGTTGCACAGATGGTGTCGGCTGGTTTTCCTCCCTTACGTCCCACTCTCGCATCCCATATGTTCGAAGCTCCAAGTCAGCGTTGTTTTTAGTTACCCAGCATCAACACTGCAAAAACTGTAGGTGGCCGAGTATGTCGATTGTGACCTGAATGAAGTTGCAGGGAGTTGTATTCGAATACACAACGTCAATGCCCCTGTGAACGAACGTAGCAGTGAATACAGTCCCGGTCTCTGCTACACCTTTCGGCGCCATCCCCATACTCTTTAAAGGGGGAAGCACGTCGACGGTCTAAAACTTGGGCGGGAGAATACTGTCCATTCTATTGTATAAACTTGGCGCGCCGACGCATCTAGCCGGAATTTCCATTCAAACAGTACAACCACTACGGCTTATACTGTGCCGTGTTTTCTACGGTGCTTACGACCACAAATATAAGGCAAGGTAGGCTGCTGTATTATCATAGCCTTGCCGATCTCTCACCATTTTTTTCCTACACCAAACGCTCTTTTTTCCACTAGTCCTATATTTGGGCCTCTAACCCCACCGCAGTCTCTACTCGCCACTCTCGGTTTTTTGCACAAAACGCCACTAATACCCGCGGTGTTCGAACATTTTCAGACAAAATCGAATTTTCTTCGGATCTGGCGAGGTATACGATAATCGAAACCGAGACTGCATATGGGTCAGGCGAGTACACTGCAAGCTCGGTTACGTGGCAACAAGAGGGGATTGATCCTGTCAATTTTGAGCTGGACGAAGATGGAGAGGTAGCCGCCATTTCCTCGAACGGGGAAGCTCTCTACCCCATTCCCGGAACGTTCTCAAGGCGTTTCCATTTCTCACAGGAAAGCGCGTTAACTATGGTAGAAACGACTAACCTTACATGGGGCAATCGTAGCACTATTCAACTTTCTGGTGTTAGTTTGGAATTTCGCGAATTCGCGACGCGGGTGGTCTGCACCATCGGTGGGAGTTTGGCATGCACTGCCGCGGGTGCTTCTTCAACTGGCCTTGCCGGTCCAATGTGCCTGTTTCTACTGCGGTAGCTCAAGTCTGTGGCGTTGTGGCAATTAATTTGCTTGAACTCTGTGAGTGAATTGTCGATTGCACGGGTGGCCCGTACACGCGGGGTCTTCAGGGCCAGAAGTTTGACTTTTCCGGCAAGGACGGGGCTTGGTATGCCGTTTTGCACGACGAAGAACTCTTGAAATCTACCAGGTGTATAAGAGCATGTGCTGGTGCAAGGTCCAGTGGTATCGTACGACAAACCTACCTTCCTCTACCACAGAACCACACTAGCACACTTGCTGTTGCTCTACAAAAATACCGGTACCGCATATCATACCGTATCGTACCCATCCATCGACAAAGCAGAAATGGAAACGAAAAAAAATAAAGGCGAAGACAAAAACTACGGTTCCTCTTCCCTACCAAATATACGGTATACGATAGTTTCACCCCTAATAGCTTGGTGATCACAAAATTGACACCACCACTTTGGTTTCGAGGTAAAACCTTGATCAATTAATTCCGCTCCACTAACCTCCCGAAGCCGTCGTATTATTCTTCAGGGCGTAATAAGAGCGACTGCCCACATTACCAAATACAAGAATGGGGAAAACATCATTGACGGTGCGGGCGCGATTCCTGGTGAAGTGGAAGTTTACCGCGTGTCGGGTCCTCTTCACACTCACTTCGTAGCCTCCACGTCCTAACTCCGCCGGGCGTTGATAGTTCGAGGTGGGAGATATGGTAGGTTCCCAATGATTGCCAAATTTTCTTCTATATGTTGCAATATCAATGTGTCATGGTTCATAGCTTGTAGAGCAACAAAACCAGTACATAGCTCTAAAAATAGAATGACCCACAAGTCCCGTGGATTCGAGCCAAGGAACAACCGCATGCCGGTTGAGTGTTACTATGTTTACTGGCCGTGTTAGCCTATTTCTCGCTTAGCACGGTGCCGTGAAATGATCCCCTACCGACCTCCACCACACATCACCGCCACAGGAACGCCTCGCGGTCGAGCATGGTTTGGAGCTTCAACTCGTCCGCGACAACGGTGGCGTCACTGAAGTCATGTACGGAACTCGTCAGGCGGGAACCTCTCCGACCCAGCCACTTCAGATCCTCAGCTCTTCATGCCGGCGCCCAACGTTGATATAAAGCCTGCAATCCGCCTCTGGTTCATGAGGAATATCGCTAATTGCCCTTCTCCAGACACCTAATGCCCAACCCCTACATCGTCCGGTTCCACGACGACCCGGGCCAGATCAAGATCGACCCTCTACTGTCGTATTTCACCACATATCACCACTTTACAGCGGGAGGCAACAAAGTGTGTTGGTGATGTCAGCGTCATCAGACTAGGGGACTGGCTCCTAGTGTGTTGAGAATGTCTGGTTCACCTAGTGGAGCTCCTGTTGCCTCCCTTTGTGCCATCCCCCACCCGCCCCGCTTGACCAGGCTCCAATAGTTGTTGGGCAGTTGATTTTCGAATATTATTGTCTCTTACTTGCGGTCCTTCCTTGTGTTCCGTGATCGTTCTCTGTTTACACTTTGAAAGCAAGCCCACAATCGAAGGGGTTATCAAAACCCCACGTCTGCACTATTTGGTTTCCTCTTCGGACACACACCCACCAGCCTTTCGCCGGCATCCTTCAGTGAGCTCCAGCATATGTTTCACTAGGTGGTCAATTTGGCATGCACAATATACAGGATTTTGCCGGCTTTCCTTCAGTGGCTACCTTGTCTGTTTTACACGGTCGTCTGTTTAGAACAAGCACTCACAAGCATTTCGCCGGCTCGATTCAGTGAGCTGCTGGTCATTCTCCCTGCTCTCTTTCAGTACCTTCCTTGATTGTTTCGCCGTTACTTACCGGGTATGTATTTCTTCTGTATGATCGTCTGTTTTAGATGAACAATAGCATCCCTGTCGCCGATTTTCTTCGGTATACGTTTTTGTTGATTTCGGTGTGATCTTCGTTTGATTGCGGATGCACCCTAGTTAGCCTCTCGGCAGCTTTCCTCCAGTGTGCTCCCCTTTTTGTGCCTTTCGAGAACAAAAAGAACCAGCCTTTCGGTAGCTCTCTCTAGCGTGTTACCACTCCTAAATGATTTTGTTGACGCTTGGTACGGCAGGGGTAGCTCTGTATATCCAAACCGTTTATGACGGACGGGGCTATTCAAACTGTGCAACACTATCCACTATCGCTGGAGTACCATAATTCTTCGCCTATGGGCTAATTCATGGGGCTCAACTTTCATGTTCTCTAACGGCCTGGTTGAAGGTGAGGCACAGGGCTCGTCGAGTAAGAAGCTACATATGCAATAGGTTAGGGAATCCCTATCGCAGCGAGATTCCGTTCCTTTGGTGAACTTGTTTCACAGACAGTCACGTTAGCCTTTCCGGGTCCACCGTCGTCGCTGACGCCCCATGCGTTTCTTTGCTTGGCAACGTATTTCTACTTCGACGTTACGTATTTCTATTATTCCATTATATTCTGCTATCGTTTTCGTAGGTATCTTCCCCTCAATCTTTATCTTTCAGGATAGCAAAGGGATGAATTCTCACCAGTGATATCCTATTGTAGCTTTATATTCGAGGTGTGGGGTAGGTCTGTGGCCTCGTTCTTTTTTCATGTTTAAAATAGCCGTATGTTCGACCCCCTTTTCGATCTCCTTATTTTCCTTTGTGGCCGTCTTGATATCGTCGCGTGACCTGCATCTACGACTATTCAAATCGACATATTGCTATTCAGCAGCGATCCTGTTAATTGCTATAGATAACCATGTAACTATAAAATAAAATGTGTTCATTGTCAGAATGAGTGTAAAATAATTCGTAGATGGTACTCACGGCTGAATGTCAAGCTTCGCATGGGCGCGGCACACCAGCTTTGTAGGAAGGGCTAGATTAACATGATTGCAGTTCAATACCAGGCATCTTGTGCTAGAGCGGTAATATACTCTATTGTTACGTTATTTTCCTGGTCTACCCATCAGAAAATATGATAGGCTCAGTATTTGAGTATGTATTTCGCGTTTGTGATTGCCACTTGGATCTTGGGGATACTGGGCGATGGCCATGTGAGCGGGCATCATCATCCCCTACGGTGGTTAGGTATCATCTGACCCTAACACCCCAACGCGAGTACATAATTAAACGTCATCAACCTGTGGACAGCCTTTGTATTTGGTCAAAGCTTGTAGAAACTCCTGCGTCTCCTTTAGACACTTTTTCTCATGCATGCTTAACCGAGGGGACACGTCAACGGCGATATAGGATTTTGCGAGCGTTCCGTGTCCACAGTCGAATTGCACATTTCCTGTATGCGCGAACCCGGACCAAGGCTGTGGTAGAGGCACCCCCATTTTCATTGCAAGCAGAGAAACATTCAATTACAGTACATGGCGGTGTAATTCACGAAATGAAAAATTAAACATGCTATGGCTTGCGAAGAAAGAGAGTATGACAGCCACTCGCGCGAGTGGCCGTGAGCCGTTCAAACCTTGGGCCACACAATCGTGCCTTGGACAAGAAATTGGGCAGCCACTCGCGCGCGCGGCCTTATGCTGCTGAAATCAAAAAGCAAACAAATACCCCCTCTACCGTAGCTTTGGTCCCAGCGCATTCACTGTGTTGCTGCAGAACGGCGTCGCCACCCTCCACGTAAACGATAATAGGGTGCAACCTATAGCGACTGATGGACTGGAAAATGACGTCCACTCGGAGATCAGACATGTCGAACAATGAGTACATTAGCCACCATTGACACATACATGCATTCGACGGAGATGTGTCAACTGTGCTGTAGAGCGGCGACACTGCTCCCCGGCAAATATCAGCTGCGGCCACGCCAGGGAGCGCGGGGGGGGGTGTCGGAGATGTAACCGAAAGCGCCAACAAACATCTGCACTGATCAAGGAAGAACAACATTTCAACAGGTGCTCAGTTTTGATGTTCTTGTTGGACGTTTGCGTATGGCGGTGTGTTATTGTTTTGAGTGTTTCACATTCCAGGCTTGCAGGGTTGGACGATTCAATATACGAGGCGCTTCATCGGTTCGATAATGGCATTTGCAAGCTGGATGCTACCAGATGGAAAACCTGAGCGCGGATGCCCCCGGACGACACGGTGCACCGTTCGTAGAACAATACGTTCTTTGGGTTTCCCTTGGTTTCCTTCCCCTTTCTGGAAATGTTTATTAGAGATCGACATTGAAACTACTAAGCTACGAATAACGCTACACATCGTCGGATGGCTCCCATACGTATTAATAATATGGAAACTTCTAATTTTAAGAGCGTGCACTCCAAAAAAAAAAAATGTTGGTCAACAAGGAAAGCTGAAGAGTTGAGGAGGAGCAGATTTTGCGTGAACAAGTCGCCGGGGCGCTGATCTCGTTGCTTAAACCAAAACGCAGACGCGACACTGCAGATCATGTGTGTCGTTTTGACCCCAACATCACAACCAATACAGGGCCACAACAGAACAAACCGTAGGCACCTGCAGAGACCCTGCGACCCTGCGATCATACTTCATTCATGTTTACAATCGTAAATTCTACATTACCGGTACACCTGGTACAGGCGGTTTTATCAAAACCTGGTGTTAATTCAAACTGCACGGTACACGTGCAGTTGAACAGGAGGAAGATAGTTCCTTGGTGTGCATCTTGCACACGTGTATCAATGTGTTGAATTTACTCATCAGGGTGTGTTGTGCCATAGCCTACTGATTTCCATGCCACACGTCAGTCCTTGCAGCTGCTACTACTGCTGTGTGCAGAGTTGAATACCGTATCATCGTGTCATGAGGCGTGGCTATAGAAACCGCCGACGACTGCTGCTGTAGTAGGTATCATCTCCAATATTCACTACTCCAGCGGAAAGTTGTACCTGGCAGAGATCATACAGACTGGGTAGATTTACCCCCGTGAAATTTGTACAGAAACCCAGATTTTTGCAAAAAGAATGTGCGTGATCGGTACAGTGATCTGGGTAGTGCAATTTTACAAATATTTGTTCTGTATCTCCGACTTTATGTTTTCACTCTTATCGCGGACCGTGTTGATTCGTCATTATTTCCAATATAGAAGAATCGTACCCTTATTACTTCAACTATACTAAGAATACCACTTTGATGACTACTACTGTTACTCCCACCTCTACTACTACGGACCGTTTATCCAAACGCACTTTCCAGCGACTATCACTCACTGCACTCGGAGCCCAAAATAATAAAATGGAAGGTACAGTCCGAAACCAAAAGTGCGTGTCCCCTTCTCCAATACGTCCTGTTGGAGGAACGCAATATTTTGTGCATTTCCTCTGTCAAACAAAATAAATCAACATAATATAATAAGACTCAAAACCCGGATTTTGTTCTGTACGCTGTGAGTGTGTTCCTTCACATCAAAACTGATATTTTCACAAATCTGCATCCAGCGCAACCAGTGTCCGTGTCGATGCCTCCTATTAATAGAGAGACTAGCTCTGTGGTCACAAACTACATGACAGAACTACAAATCGCAAATACCGCAAGGAGACTTGGCCATGCAATGCCAACCGCAATGAATACGAGAGCAGGACATATGCAAACCAGTACACCAGAATATATCTGCGAGGAAGAAAAGAAGAATAAGATATTAATAGAAGAAAAACAAATTAATGAAGAAAAATGTAATAAAAGAAATAGGGTTAGGTTTCATATTCTGTGCGGTGGGTTTCCGTGAGGGTACGAAGAGTCTTTGAGTAAGATCGAATGCTTGAAAGGAGTAAACATTGCGTTGATAATTAGTATAGACTTATATATTTTTGTCCTCCCCATGTCGTTGCTTCCCTCGGCATATACTCTCTACGCTCAGCCATCAGCAGCACTTAATTGCCGACGAATATATTATCTGCTTTCTTTCTTTTCTTCAAGTTCTTTGCAGCACCTTCCCGGATATCCTACGGTTCTTTGTTTTCTCTATTCTCTTTGCTACAGTATT
>JAYJMJ010004951.1:0-17433 GCA_036873875.1 Laminaria ephemera | reverse complement strand
CGTGACAAACCCAATTCATTGATCGAGAAGACAAAAGAGGGCGAGTATTGGACAGGCACGAGACTTGCCCAATACATATCAAGTTAAGGGTTTTCGGTTGGCAGATTTAGGGCGAATCGCGATTCGCCCCTACAGGAATGACTGTTTCTCCCGTAGGGGTCGGGGGCGACCGACCCAAGAAACTGCCAAAGAATCCATTTCTATTCAAAATACTTGCTTAACTTGAGACGCCCCATCGGGAACGTCTCTACAGAAAATTATGACTAAAACACTCCTCGCAATACTCGCCCATCCCGACGACGAATCCTTTGGCCCAGGCGGCACAATGGCAAAATATGCCCAAGAGGGTGACGTGCATATCGCCATCGCCACGGACGGCGCGGCTGGTTCCGTTGCCGAAGGGCATGAAGACGCGCGCGACAAGCTAGTCGAGGTGCGCGAAGCCGAATTAGACAAAGCAATTATCGCCCTCGATGCGACGCTGCATCGGCTCGGCTATCGTGATTCTGGCATGCAGGGGGACGAGGCGAACAGCCATCCTGCGGCATGGATTAATTCAGACGACCATGAAGCCATCGGCAAAATTGTTAAACTCATTCGCGATATTAAACCGCAGGTTGTTGTCACGCATGATGAAACGGGCGGCTACTTTCATCCCGATCATATTCGCTGTTGCGACATCGTTACGCCCGCCTTTTTCGCCGCCGCTGACCCAAAACAGTATCCAGATCTCGGCGAAGCTCATCAGGCAGATCGTCTCTATTACACGGCGTTCCCCAAAAAGTATGTCAACTTTTTCACGCGCATTATGCGCCTACAGGGCAAGAATCCCTCTAAAATGGGGCGTAATGAAGATATTGATTTTACTAAATTGGGCATTCAGCCTGAGAAGATTCATGCGGTAATTGATATTAAACCGTATTGGGATATTAAAATGGAAGCCAGCGCGGCTCATGCGTCTCAAGGTGGCGGTGGCGGACGGCGTATGTTTGGCATTGTGCCGATGTGGTTTGCCCGACGCTGGATGGCGACTGATACGTTTATTCGTAAGTATCCAGAAACGGCCGATAATTTTCGCGAGTCCGATCTCTTCAACAGTTAAGGAAACCCTATGTCACTATTTCGTCGTGCAGTACGCTTCTTCCTCATCACCACAGGCCTCGCTGGCGGCGTAGCCATCACCATCGCCGCCTACATAACCCGTTTGCTCGTTAGCCCACCACGCAACGCGCTCTGGACAGTGCCGACCGATTGGGGCATCGACTATGAAGACGTGCAGTTTCCTGCGCGGGACGGCTTGCGTCTGTCTGGCTGGTTTTTGCCACAGAAGACACACAGCGAGCCAGCGAAAACGGTTGTCTTCGTGCATGGTCTGCACTGGAACCGATTAGGCACAGAAGCTGGCGAATTTCACGATCGCGTTATCAATAGTTCGCCCGTTGAGCTAATGCGCCTCACGCAAAGCATGCACCGTAGCGGCTACAACGTGTTGCTCTTTGATTTACGCAATCATGGCAACAGCGCGGCCGATCAGCCTGTAACGTTGGGCATTCGTGAAGCGATTGATGTTTTAGGCGCGGTTGACTATGTGCAGGCGAGAGGGGATGTATCGGCCGATAAAGTCGGCGTCATCGGCTTCTCCATGGGCGCAAACGCACTGCTCTATGCCCTCGCACAAACAGAAGAGATTGCCGCCGCCGTAGCTGTTCAACCATCCAGCCCCTCCCTCTTCGCTGAGCGCATGGCGCAAGATTTAGCTGGCCGCTTTGGCAAGATCATTATGCCTCTAACTGAGTTCTTCTACCGCGCTTCTGGCGGCATCGCCTTCAAAGGCGCAGAACCCCTCTTTGTCGCCTCCTCTGCTGGCTCAACGCCTGTCTTATACATTCAAGCCGAAGGCGACCGCTGGGGCGCAGTGTCAAACGTCCAGCACATTGCCGAAGCGACGCCCATTTCTGGCGAGCCAATTATCGTCGATGAAGATGACCGCTTTGCTGGCTACCAATTCCCCGTCAACAACCCCGAAGTCGTCACCGAATTCTTCGATCAGTTGCTTTAGATTTACTGGTAATTGAGAGAAATAGAAGCAAATATTGATGCATAGAATCTATTTCAAAAATAATCCGTGGCCTGAAGGTCATCCTCTTGAAGAGTTCTCGTGGACAGCTGAACTTAGAAAAGATGAAGTATGGTTTCATCTGCATCTAAAAACAGCAAATTATTATTCAGAGCGAGATTTCGAATACAAAGATATAGAAGATTTGGAAACCAAATCCGATTGGGAACATCCGTTAGCTTGGAATAATTACCACCAATGTACAATTTCCTCTAATGCTTGGCATAATGGCGGATTCAAAGTTTGTTCCAAAGATTTATATTCAGAAAAATATATTGACGGGCTTGAAATCTACGTCAATATGAATCCTGAAGAAATGGATGATTGGGACGACTTAGCATTCCACACTTATTTACTTGGTCATGACGCTGTGGCTAAACACAAAATCAAATTTACAAAAACAGAAAACAACAATTTTGATATTGAATGGTCTGGAAAAATCGCTCTTGCATATTCAGGCAAATATGATTTCGACTATGAATTTAGAACTAAAATCAAAGAGGTCAAATTTCCCAAAACACCTACCCTAGAATAGACTCTCAGCAGTGAAATCTTAACGCGGCAAACTTCCAGCCTCAGCCATTGTGATTAATTCAGTGAGTGTATCCCGCACCTTCTGCCGCTCATCCTCTCCAATCTCCAGCTCAGCAAACTCATCCTCATCCAAAACCAAATACGATCCATCCGCATTCACCCACAAATCCAGCTCCAAATCCACAAACTCAACCAAGCCATCCGCAAACGTCGCAGGCCGCGCCAAATTACAATACCATCCCTTTAACTGCCCATCGTCCACATCATAAATCGCAAATATATTGTAGTAACGATCATCATAATAAAACTCGACAAACCTGTCCCCTTTCTTGAAAACCACAAATCCTAAATCGTAATCATCCCGATCAAAATACGCCTGCAAAATGACCGCGTGCGCATCGTCCGACGGCAAACGCATGCCCTCATAGCGATAGCTCGCCGTCCCATCTACTTTATATTTTTGCGACACAATATCATTTTTCATAGGGCAAATTGTACCGCAGGACGTTCTCTGTGATGGAAGGTGGTTGAATTGGCACGATAGCATTCCTTCTATATAAATGCATAAGTTTTATCTTTTTTAGTTTCATTCCCAACGCTTAGGCACTGGATTCCCGCCTGCGCGGGAAAGACAGATGGGATTGGTTTTCTAATCTCTAATCCCCAGTCCCCAATCCCTAATGGCAATTGACGCCCCAAACCGCTAAAATAGCAGTTCTACTAAAAACTTTTCGCCTCTGGCCTCTGGCCTTTGGCCTTCTTAAAACTTAGGCAGCAAACTCGCAATGGCTCTAAAAATACTCAATCGACTCTCACGCAAAAAAGAAATATTCAAGCCCATCCACGAAGGTAAAGTAAACATGTATGTTTGTGGTCCAACGGTGCAAGATTTTATGCACATCGGACACGGCAAAAACTACACCGCGTTCGACGTGATTGTGCGCTATTTGCGCTATAGCGGCTACGACGTGCTTTACGTACAGAACATCACTGACGTCGGTCACTTGTTGGATACGGGCGAAGATCGTGTCTTGAAAAAAGCGCGTCAATCGTCTGCTAAGCCTATGCAAATTGTCGAAACGTACATGAAGCTATACTTCGACAACATGGACGCGCTTGGCAACAAACGGCCTGACATCAGCCCTCGCGCCGCCTCCCATGTGCCAGAGCAAATCGAGATGGTGCAAGAGTTAATCGACGCTGGACACGCCTACGAATCTAATGGTTCTGTCTACTTTGACGTGCGCTCATATCCAGACTATGGCAAATTGAGTGGCCGAAAAATAGATGATCAAGAAGCAGGCGCACGCCTTGCCGTCAACGAAGAAAAACAACATCCTGCTGACTTCGCAATTTGGAAAAACGCGGGCACAGAACACCTCATGCGCTGGAACAGTCCGTGGGGCGAAGGCTTCCCAGGCTGGCATATTGAATGCTCAGCGATGGCGCGTAAATATTTGGGCAAAACGTTCGACATTCATGGCGGCGGTATCGACAACATTTTCCCGCACAACGAATGTGAATTGGCGCAAAGTGAAGCGGCGCACGATGAAGCATATGCTAATTTTTGGATGCTCACAGGCTCGCTTACGTTAGATGGCGTGAAGATGAGCAAGAGCTTGGGCAACGTGGTGCGCATTGCGGACGCGGTCAACGATTATCGTCCAGAAGTGTTGCGCATGTTCTTCCTCTCTGCCCACTATAGCAATCCGATTGATTACACGGAAACGGCCGTTAATGCAGCCGAAAAAGGATGGCAACGTATTTGGGGCGCAGTCGCAAAACTACGCCAAGCAATCGGTTCTGCGCCCGAAGGCGACGCAGACAAAGCTGTGGTTGCTATGCTTGAAGAAGCAAAAGCCGCATTTATTGGCAAAATGGACGATGATTTTAATGCGCCAGCCGCAATCGCTATTTTGCAAGACACCACGCGCAAAGTGAACACATTGCTCACCGCAGATGCCCCGTTAACCCAAGGCAGCATGACCGCTATTGACACATTTTACAAAGAGCTTGGCGGCGATATTTTAGGCATTATTCCTGATGGCATCGACGAAGGCGCAAGCGCAGAGCGCGAGTCTGGTTTGATCGAGTTAATGATTCAGTTGCGCAACCAAGCGCGTGAAAACAAAGATTGGGCAACGTCTGACAGAATTCGTGATGAGTTAAAAGAACTTGGTGTGACGTTGCTTGATGGTAAAGATGGCACGACTTGGCAAGTTGAGTAATCTTTTGTGTAAGGGTAAACCCATTTATGGATAACATGACTAAACAACAATTCTTTATTGTGGTAGCTGTCGTCATCGGCGTAATCGGTGGGATTATTGCGCTTGTTGCCCAATCCAACGGCAATCCTGTTCCGCCGTTTTCTGGCATTCTTTTGGCGGTTGCCGCCTTTTTACTATTACGATCACGCAGAAAATAGCCTGGAGAAATCTAATGACTGCAAAAATAATTGCTCAAATCATACTTTTTATTCTTGTTAATGCGCTGATCGTTTTTCTGATTTTTCGCTTTGCTGGCGACTCAAGAAGCATAGTATTCATCTTAACCTACGGCTTAATCAGTATTTTAGGTCTTCTTCTCAATCCCAGAAAATAACAAATGACTGAAAAACTCTATCGACGCAATACGGTACGGGAAGCCCTTCGTGGATCACGGCGGAAGCTGATTAAACTTTGGATTGAACAAGACAATAAGCAGAAAGAAACGAAGGCGTTAATGCATCTTGCCAAGTCGCGCGGTGTGCCGATTATGCCGACAACGAAGCAGAAGCTGGGCAATATGGCGCAAGATAAGGGGCATCAGGGTGTGGTGCTGGAAGTTGGCCCTTATGAGTATGCTGAGGTGGAAGATATTTTGGCTGTGGCGAAGGAACGGGGAGAACGGCCGTTTATTCTCCTCCTCGACCAAGTTCACGGCCCCAAAAACATCGGCACGCTTTTACGCACTGCAGAAGCCAGCGGCGTCCACGGCGTCATCATGCAAGATCGCCGCGCCCCAGACATCACCCCAACCGTCGCCATCAACTCCGTCGGCGCCAGCGAACATCTGCATATCGCCAAAGTCGTCAACCTTGTGCAAACCATGAACTGGCTGCAAGAACAAGAAGTTTGGCTCGTCGGCATGGACATTACAGAAGACTCTGAGCCGTTAGACAAAGTAGATTTAAATATACCCATTGGCATTGTTGTCGGACATGAAGGGGAAGGCATTCGCCGACTTGTGGCCGACAACTGTGACATTTTGCTCAAGCTGCCAATGCGCGGTCACGTGGATTCGCTAAATGCGTCTATTGCTGGCTCAATTTTGATGTATGCGGCGTGGCAGGCTAGAGGGTTCGAGAGCAGTAACTAAAAAATAAAAAAAGAGGGTATTTCTTTGAGAAGTGGCCTCGCTAAAGTGCAATTTACACAACAGATCTAAGTAACCTACAGTTTCAAAAATCTTTAACGCGAAAGGTGGAGAAAGGGCAAAAAAGCGAATAAAAGATCTGTTTTTATTGGTTTATCCGCGTTTATCCGCGAAATCCGCGTCCAAATAGACCTTAGAAACCAAACTGTAGGTTAACTAGCGACAGATTAAAATCTATCGCTAATACCCAAAACATGCTTAAGCATGTTTCCATCGCTAAACACAGAATTCATTCTGCGCAAATTCTCTAAACCACGATTTAAAACCGTCGCCGCCCCGCATATCTCCTCCACAAGTACTTCACCAACACAAACACCAATCCCCAAGAGACGCAGGCAACTAGCAAAGAAATCATGCGCAGATTGCCTGACATCATGCCTAGAGGCGTGTCGGTGATCATGAAGACGATCATGACGGGAAACAAGAGTATTGTGCCAACAATTGAGCTAACTTGCAGACCCACGAACAAGCCGACGAATGTAGCGAAGACGCCAAAAATAACGCCGTAAAGAAAAGTTTTCATCGAATTTATCCAATATCAGACGCTTGACATCTGAATCGGTTTATTTTTTCTCTTTCTTCTCTTTTTCTTTGCGAACGGGTTTGTGCCAAAGGGAGACGGTGTGAACGCGGAATGTTTGGGGCAGGAGATCGACAGGCTGAACTTCTTGCAGCACGTAGCCTGCTTTGGTCAACAGCTTTGCGTCGCGGCCAAGTTTGGCAACATCGCTGCTCACATAGATAAACTTTGACGGATTAAATCTTGCCAATTCTTCAATGACAAATTTACTCAATCCTTCGTCTGGTGGATCAACAACGATAACGTCTGGCGACATCTCTAAATCGGGCAACACAGCTTCTACCCAACCTTGGTAAGCGGAGACGTTTTCGGTTTCGTTTAGGTTCACCGACAAATCATTAATCGCGTCTGGGGCAACTTCGATGGTGACCACTTCTTTGGCTTTTTCAGCAAGAAAATAGGTTAATGCACCAACGCCGCTGTAGAGTTCGAGTACGGATTTGGTGTCATCTAGGTAGGCATAGTGGAGTACGGTGTCGATGATTTTTTTGAAAGCGGCTGGGTTGGGCTGATAGTGGGAGCCTGCTGAGGCACGGAAGTTGTGTCCGTTTATTTCCTGCACCGTATAGTTTTCGCCAATGAGGTTAGCGGCCGTTCTATCTGGCAGCACCAATGTCACCGAAATTGGGAAATCTGTTTGCAACTCTGGCGGCTCAACACTGTTCACTTCTAATCCTGCCAACAGTTCGCCATCATCCCCAATGCGGAACGTAATCTTGCGCAAATCTGGCAGCTCAAGATCAAAATTACGAATCAGCTCATCTAGTGCAGGTCGCAGTAAATGGGAGGTTTCATATCTGACTACTTTACGATCCGCTGGCGACCAAACGCCAAATTTACCATCTTCCGTTGGACTAAGCGTTACCGTTGTCAAATATTCCCACTGATCAGGGCTAGGAATGGCAGGCTTGATGTTCGGTTTGAGCTTGGCTAAGCGGCGAAGCTGATCGGCAACGACGTCAACTTTTATCGCTAGCTGTCTCTTGTAAGCAATATGCTGAAACTCAGTGCCATACGTAATCGCAGAGCGCGGCTTCACGCGATCGTCAGACTTCTTAACCACTTCCAGCAGTTCGCCCGTGACGAAGCTCTGTTTCTTGCCATCCCCTTCGGGCACACGCACTTGAACTGTCTCGCCGGGGATGCCGCCAGCGACAAATACAACCCGTTTACGGTTATCTCGTCCTAAGGCAGACCCGCCGTGCGCCATACCGGTTAGCGACAAATTAAACTCTTTAAACTCTTCCGTGTCCTGCGCGTCTTGCATGTCGTTCTTGTCTTGCATGTCTTTCTTGCTGTTCTTGTCTTTTTTATTGTTCCTGTCTTTCTTATCTTTCTTGTTGTTCTTGTCTCTTTTTTCCATAATTATCCGAACCGTCCAGTAGCGCGTAGCATTGTAAAGGCGACCATAAACCAATGAATGAGGAAAGGATACATCATTGAGTCGGTGCGCCACGCGACGATACCGAAGCCGATACCGCCGAAAATAGTTGTTAATGTTTCAAGTTCTGGTTTGCCGAGGTGCATGAAGGCAAACGGGATGGCCTGTACGGCAATTGCCGCGCCTGGGCCGATAAGTCGTGCCATGGCAAAAAGCGCAAAGCCGCGCCAGACAAATTCCCATGCAAAAAGCTCTAACATGTTGTCAAAGATGATTTGCCAAGCGGGTCGACTTTTGGCAACCGCCCTATAATATTTTTGCATATCTGGCGTGTCGGCCAAAAACCAGAGAATAACGCCCATGATAGAACAGACACCAATTGTCCACAGTAATCCTTCGCGCCAGTTGCCCAACGATAAGCCAAAATCGGTGAGATTTTCACGAAACAGCAGGAGCAAAATTACGGGAATGATGAAGTACAAAATGAAGCGATCATAGGATTTATTGCTGGTTATGCGATGTCCATACCAATCGAGCATAGGGACGACGGTGCAATAAATTATGACGAGCGTAAATTTTATATCAAAGGTAATGTCTAAAATTTTCATGCGCGAAGAATTATAGCACATGGGGGGTAGGGATTGGGGATTAGCGGCGGCTGAGACGGTTCTTGATCTTGTCGAAGTCAAAGCAGTGTGCGCGACTGCGCTTTCGACAGGCTCAGGCTCCGTTACATTCGTCAATTCATTTACAGTACGACTGTGAGTACTTGGCAAAAAAAATGTGCTTGCTCAATTAAGAACAAGCACATGAAGGTTCAAATACGGGTGCTAATTTGGCTATGCGCTTATCTCTACCATATTCTCTAGGACGCGCTCCATTGCCATTGTATGTCCACAAACATTGCGCGATTTGAAAAAGTCACAGTCGCAGGTCCAACTGCCTTCAACATATCTTACAGCGTGGGAATTGTTGTGGCCGTCGATGCGTACATCGAAGGAATCAAAGGTGATGCGTTCGCGCTGGTGTGCATATGTTTTTGCTTTTTCAATCTTGCCAATCATTGCGTGGTCGTAATCCATGTTGCTAACCTCCTCAGGTTTAGTGTAAATGGGTTTGAAAACATCCAATTGGTAAAAAAAAAGCGCACAGGGAGACCTGTACGCTTTGATTCAAAATTTTATTGAGCTTAATTTCACTATTTCTTCACTCATACTCTTAGTATAAGGATCTGGGATGCTGTGTCAATCTACTTTTTTAAGCGTAGGGCAAACGTACATTTTATGTAAAGTATTTTACAGTTTTTATCGGCCGATAATTTCCTTCACCTGATAAACCGACTTGCGCTGACTTTCATAGTAGATGCGCGTGAGGAGTTCGGCAAGGATGCCCATAGCGAAGAATTGGACAGCGATAAAGACGAGCAGAATGCCGAGGAGCAATAACGGCCGATTTGACAACGTCACCGCACGAAACCCATCCCAGCCACCGAGCAACCCACCAAGCAACTTCTGCCCCGTCAAATAAAGTGAAATCAAAATACCCAAAATACCTGACGCAAATCCCAGCCGACCAAAAAAGTGCATCGGTCTGTCGCCATAATTGCGCAAAAACAAAATCGTAATCAAATCCACGATAACGCGAAACGTGCGCGACAAGCCATATTTTGATTCACCAGCCACCCGTGCGCGATGATTCACCGCCACTTCAGACATCGTATAGCCTGCGTTGCTCACCAATTCGGGAATGAAGCGATGCAGTTCCCCATACAGGTTCAAATCTTGCGCCACTTCACGACGGAAAGCGCGCATCGAACAGCCGCGATCTCTGAGGTTAACTTTGGTGCTGCGTGCAATAAGCGTGTTGGCAATTTTGGAAGGCAATAGACGCAGCAAATAGCCATCTTGGCGATCTTTGCGCCAGCCGTTGACCACGTCTATATCGGTACTGTTTAGTTCATCAACGAGCGCGGGAATATCAGCGGGATCATTTTGGCGATCGGCGTCAAGCGTCACAACGGCCGCGCCTTTGGCTAAATCGAAGCCAGCAGCAAAAGCGGCCGTTTGCCCATAATTGCGCCGAAACCGAATGCCCACAACATGCTCATCCTCTGCGGCCAATGTTTCCATCAGCGGAAAACTGCCATCCTTACTGCCGTCATCAATAAACAGCACCTCATAAGAATAATTCGTTGTCGCAAATGCATCGGTAATTTCCACTAACAATTCGCGCAAGTTTTCCACTTCGTTATAAACGGGAATAACCAAACTTACGTCTACTTCAGATACGATTTCACTCATATATAAATTGTAACACTAAGCACCCATTCTTAAAATCTCGTAAGCAACGAAATATCTACAGTAACCTATGAAACCTACGCGGGTTATAGCCTGTACTATGAATGTATCCGTGATTGTCACTGTCAAAAACGAAGGGGACTCTATCCGTCCTTTGCTCGACTCGCTTATCGATCAAACCCGTCAGCCAGACGAGGTTGTGATTACCGATGGCGGCTCGACAGATAACACGCGCGAGATTATTGAAGAGTATGAAAAATGGCTGCCGCTTAAGCTAATCGACGCCACAGGCGCAAATATTAGCGAAGGGCGCAACATTGCCATTAAAGAAGCGACTGGCCCCATTATTGCGGCAACTGACGCAGGCGTTGTGCTTGGCCCCTATTGGATTGAGGCATTAATTAAGCCCATTCGCGAATGCGAAACCGAAGTCGTTTCTGGCTGGTTTGAAGCAGACCCACACACTGATTTTGAAGTGGTGATGGGCGCAACGGTGTTGCCAACGCTGAATGATATTCAGCAAGATACATTTTTGCCGTCGAGTCGCTCTGTGGCTTTCCTAAAGGAAACATGGGAAAAAGCGGGCGGCTATCCTGAATGGCTCGATTATAGTGAAGACTTAATCTTTGATCTTAAACTGAGAGATGTCAGCGGCGCGTTTGCGTTTACGTCAGAGGCGGTCGCTTATTTTCGGCCTCGCGGCAGTCTGCAATCTTACTATAAACAGTATTACAATTATGCACGCGGTGATGGGAAGGCGAATCTTTGGCCGCGACGTCATGCGATTCGTTATATGACGTATTTGTTGGGGTTGCCTGTTATCGGCCGATTAATCTATCGCGGCAGAAAACCAGGCTGGCTCCTCCTACTCCTCGGCATCTCCGCCCACTCCTTCCGCCCCATGCAGCGACTTTTACCGCTCACCGAAGGCTGGCGTCCCCCCTCACGCATCCGCGCCTTCGCCCTCGTCCCCGTCATTCGGTTCGTCGGCGACCTAGCCAAAATGCTCGGCTATCCCGTCGGCCTTTACTGGCGCTACAAGAATCAAGATAAGATTGAGTAGACAGTGGACAGTGGACAGTGGACAGTGGACAGTGGACAGTGATTTTACTTCACACTATCTACTTCACACTTCACACTTATTCCTCTTCCCTCACCCCCTCCTCATCTGCCTTAGCATCCCCTTAGACCCCCTTGACGCTTAACAAGCTGATGTTATCATTTTTACACGAGCCGACATAATGTCGGTTTCTTTATTCCTATGGTAATTAGACGCACACGCCCCCGCTATCCACGACAAGGCCCTTCATGCCTTTTAGTCATCCTAACAATCATGGTTGCCGCACTGGGCATCTATGTCGTCGTCAATATCGAGGGCGTCACCGAACTCGTTCAACCCATTCCCACCCTTGAGCCAACCCGTTCTGCCCCACTCTACGCCTTAAGCGCAGAACAGCACAATCAAGACAAAGAGTTTGAAGAAGCGATTGACGCCTACGAAAACGCAATCCGCCTCGACAACACAAATCCCAACTATTACATTCCGCTCATTCGACTGCTAACTGACCACGGATATCCTACCTGTGCGCTAAAACGGTCAGAGCAATTGATTACACTTGTGCCAGAAGATTCAACTGCGCTCACGGTAAAAGCCGCCGCCCATATTGAAGTAGGCGATCGCTGGCGTGATATTGGCTTCAATGAGTCGGATACACTTGCCGAAACCGCTTTTCTCGAAGAGTCTGTACTCAACCGTCGCGAGCAAGATTGCCCCATCACCACAGAAGAATTCATAGGCAGTGAACAACAATATGCGGAAGCGGTTGATGCGGCGCGACGGGCAACAAATATCAACGAAACCAACGGCGAAGCGTACGGCTTTATGGCGGCTGGTTTAGCCAGATTGGGCGCAGAACGGTATCAGCAGGCGAGCGAATTGGGCGCAACGGCCGTTAATTTTGCCCCCGACGATGCCGTCACCCGCATCAACTACGCCTTCGTCCTCGAACGCCTCGGCTTCTACACCGACGCCCGCAACCAATACGAAATTGCGCTCGAAACCAATCCTGGCACAAAAGAAGCCGACCTACTCGTCGGTTTAGCTTGGACATATTTTGCTACACGCAATCAGCCAGAAGCCATTCTCTTCTTTGACCGCGCTACCGACATCGACGAAACACACGCGGGCGCACTTGATGGCCGCGCCTACATGCAATTTTTGCTAGGCGATTATCCGCGCTCCATCGACAGCGCAACCCAAGCGGTTGCCAATGATCCCGACCTCGTTCGCGCCCATGCCCGACTTGGCGCGTCTTATTTCAAGGTAGCCAACTATGCCAACGCCATTCCCTCCCTGCGCACGGCGGTTGACAGGTATGTGTCGCCATCGGCCGATAGCGCAACCTATTTCAATATGCTCGGACTGTCACTATACTATGATGATGCATCACAGTGTAGCGAAGCAACGCCATTATTTGAGCAAGCCCTAGTCGCCGCACTCCCCGATTCACCCGGGCAGTTTGATGCCGAAGAAGGCATTTCGCTCTGCCGTTCATATACTATCCAAAACCGCTAGTAACTAATTAAGTAAATCTCAACAAGTTATTTGAAAACCTGTTTGCTTGCAGTAGCCGAATGCTTGTTTTAAATGTGCTAATATCGACATTGGTATTTTGAAGTAGACGTTGGGGGAAAATATGGCGTGGATAAAAGTAGTTGTATTAAATGAAGCATCAGGTTACCTAAAAGAGCTATACGAAGGATATTTTGTTAAGACTGGCTATGAGGATAATTTGCTCATGAGCCAGCGTCTCACTCCTAAATCACTAAAATTACATTATGACCTTTACAGTCATCTAAATGCATGGACAGTCTGATTTCGGCCTCTCTGACGCCGCTATTCTGGATATTGTACAAGTTGCTAGCCTATATGCATTTGCCAATCGGCTAGCGGATGGACTTAGTGTAGAAGTTGAGAACTAAAAAAGACCGTAAGAATGAATCTTGTTCTACTTCAAGCACTTGTTCATACTAACGATATCCTTTGCTAAGCATCAATAAATGGCGCGAATTCATCTAAATAAGTGAGAGAAAATTGCACAAATTTGCATAACTCCACAAAGGCGTTTACTGAAAATTGCATATATTTGCATAATTCCACAAAGGGGTTTATTTATGATACTATTCTCACCTTAAGTAAGGTATTATGTCTTAAAAAAGTTCGTCTTTATACGAATAAGCCATATGTATTTTATTGAAAAAGCAACTTCATTACGAAGTGACATAGACAAAATGAATCTTGAGTTGCTCGTTTTGTTAAGCGGGACAAAAACCATAGTCACGCGTCCATCCGTGCAATTTACACAACCTATTTTCTTATGAACCGAACAGACACCCTCAACGCAATTCAAAACAACCCCAAAACATCCGTCCTAATCATCGGCGGCGGCATTAACGGCGTCGGCACATTTCGCGACTTAGCGTTACAAGGCATCGATGTGTTGCTCGTAGAGCGCGGTGATTTTGGCTCAGGCACAAGCTCTGCCTCATCGCACATGGTGCATGGCGGCGTTCGTTATTTAGAAAATGGGGAGTTTCGTTTGGTGCGTGAATCGGTGCAAGAACGCAATCGTTTAATCAAAAACGCGCCTCATTTAGTCACCCCCTTAGCAACAACAATCCCCCTGTTCAAAACTGTGTCTGGTCTGCTCAATGCACCGCTAAAGTTTCTCAACTTGCGCGACAAACCAGGTGAGCGCGGCGCGGCTGTGATAAAAGCTGGCTTGCTAATGTATGATGCATTTACGCGTGACGCGGCTGTGCCTAAGCATGATTTCATTTCGCGCAAAAAGTCGCTGCAAACGTTCCCACAAATGAATAAGGAAATTATTGCGACGGCGACGTATTACGATGCGGCAATGCCTAGTCCTGAGCGGATTTTGCTTGAGGTGTTGCTGGATGGATTGGAGCATGAGAGTGGGCGGGCGTTGAATTATGTATCGGCCGTTTCCGCCTCCCCAAACACCGTCCTCCTCCGCGACGAGCAAACAGGCGACACCTTCGCCGTCCAGCCCGACCTCGTGATCAACGCCGCTGGTCCATGGATCGACTTTGCCAACGACGCACTCGGCCAAAAAACCAAGTTCATCGGCGGCACAAAAGGCTCCCACATTATTCTCGACAATCCTGAACTGCTGCAAGCTATCGGCGGCAACGAAATCTTCTTCGAGAACGACGACGGACGCATCACCCTCATCTATCCCTTCAAAAAGCGCGTCATGCTCGGCACATCTGATCTGCGCATCGACAACCCCGACGACGTCCGCTGTACCGACGAAGAAATTGCTTATTTCATCAAGCTCGGCAAAAAAATATTCCCCGACATTGACATCTCACGCGAACAAATTGTCTTCGCCTTCTCTGGCACGCGCCCTTTACCTGCCAACGACGAAGATTCGACACTAACTATCAGCCGCGACCACAGCACAAAAATCATCGCGCCCAGCGACACCAACGCATACCCAATTTTCAACCTTATTGGGGGGAAATGGACGACCTTCCGCGCCTTCTCTGAGCAAGTGACAGACAAAGTGCTCGCCCATTTTGAGCAAGACCGCCAAGCCAACACACAAACCATGCCTATCGGCGGCGGCAAAGATTATCCAGTCGGCATCGCTGCACAAGATCGCTGGCTCAACAAACTGCACGAAGAAACCAAATTGCCGTGGGAACGCTTAGATCAGCTATTTGATCGCTACGGCACACGCGCCGTCGAATTTGCATTATTCATCGCCAGTGGCGACGACAAACCACTCGCCAACCATGCCGATTACAGCGAACGCGAGATGCTCTATTTAGCCATCCAAGAACACGTGGTTCATCTCGACGATCTGCTCCTGCGCCGCACACTCTTGGCGATGCAGGGCGACGTGACGCTGGCGCTGGCTGAAGAATTAGCCACGCTGCTTGCCCCAACGCTCGGCTGGCAGGCCGCCGACGAAGTTGCGCGCACGGTTGATATTTTTGCCGACAAACATCAAGTCAACTTGACTTAACCATTTCGCACTTCGAGTAGGGGCTAGGTAAACGGCGCGTTGCGAAAATAAAAGTTCAATGCCATACCGTTTATCTCGCCCCGATTAGCAAATATCCCCCATTCGGGCGAAACAAACGGGATCAATAATCGTCGCTACGAAATATATAAACCGTTTGCCTAGCCCCTACAGAACGTACCAATCCCTACTCCCCACCCCCAAATCCCTATAAAATACTCGCATGGCAAAAGCAAGTTTCACCTTTCCCGACGACTTCCTTTGGGGAACGGCTACCGCCTCGTATCAAGTCGAGGGCAACAACACAAACAGTGACTGGCACTGGTGGGAACAGCAGAACGGCGCGATTCTCAACAACGACAAAGCGGGGCTGGCGTCTGACTGGTGGGCGAACGCGGAGCAGGATTTGAAGTTAGCCGCAGACATGGGCACAACCGCCCACCGCATGTCACTAGAATGGAGCCGCATCGAACCAGAGCCAGACCATTTCGACACCGTCGCCATCGACCGCTATCGCGAGCTTTTGCAATTTATGCACGACCACGGCATCGAGCCAATGGTCACCCTGCACCACTTTTCCAACCCCATGTGGCTGCGCGACCTAGGCGATTTCAACTCACCCGACATCGTCGACTATTTTGCTAGATACACTCAAAAAGTTGTCGACACACTCGGCGATCTCATTCCTAAATGGATCACCATCAATGAGCCAATGGTTTATGGCTACATGCGTTATCTCAACGACAAGTTCCCTGCACCAAAAGGGGAAACGGGCTATCTGCCCATGTTCCGCGCCATCGAAAATATGTTGCGCTGTCATGCCGTGGCTTACCATACGATTAAAGACGCACTTCCAGAGGCGCAGGTGGGCATTTCCAAGAACGCGCCCGTCTTTGATCCCTATCGCCAAACGATGATCAATCAACTTTGGGCATACCGCATGGATTGGGCATTTAATGGTATGTGGATGAACGCAAACACAAGCGGAAAGCTCACATTTCCCCTTCGCGGCGGCCAAATTAAAGGGCTCAAAAACTCCTACGACTTCATCGGTCTCAACTACTACACCCGCTTCTTTGCCAAAACCCTACGCCTGCCCAAACAAGCATGGGACACCGACAGACTTGTTTCTGATGGCAATTATGGCGAAGTCTACCCGCACGGCCTGTTTCGCATGTTGGCTTATATGAACAAGTTCAACAAACCGATCTACATCACCGAAAACGGCATTCCCGACCACGACGACGACCTGCGCCCCACGTTTATCATGACCCATCTGCGCGAAGTTTGGCAAGCCGTCATGCTCAACATGCCCGTCATGGGCTATTACCATTGGAGCTTGGTTGACAATTTTGAATGGGATCGCGGCTGGACACAGCGATTCGGTCTCGTCGAACTCAATCCCCATACTCAGCAACGCACCCTGCGCGACAGCGGCAAACTCTACGGCGAAATCTGTCACGCCAACGCGCTCACCGACGACCACGCCCGCCGCTATGCCCCGCATCTAATGGACACCCTCTTCTACGGATAACAAAGCTACTGCGTAACTGAGTAATTAAGTAACTCAATCTCTTAATCTCGTGCGAAGCGCATAATCTCCCAATCCCCATCTCCCAGCGGAGACTGAGACGGTTCCTGAGCTTGTCGAAGGGTCTGTCTCAGTCGAAGCGACAACATGCCAATTACCCAGTTACTCAATCTCTTAATCTCCCAATCACCTAATCTCCCAGCTTTTCTGCTACAATTCCCCCCATGGCCTACAAAGATCGCAACCCCTACATTCCAACCGACGCTGTGAAAATCGACGATGCCAAATGGCACGCCGCACACAAGCCCGTCGACATATCAGGCAAAGAAGAATTAGTTGTGCAGCTTATAGACGAGCTCATGGAAGAGAACCCTATCTCTACCAAGCACTATTACAAATGCATGCGCAAGTACGCCAAGCAGGGCGTGCCGTGGTTTAGTAAAGAAAAATTGCTTGCCTCCTACGATCATTTATGTGCAATCGGCATGCTTGAAGCCAACCCTGAAAAACGCATTCTGCTCCAGCTCAA
>JAYJMJ010004658.1:0-23660 GCA_036873875.1 Laminaria ephemera | reverse complement strand
TCATCATCATCATCATCATCATCATCATCATCATCATCATCGTCATCATCATCATCATCATCATCATCATCATCATCGTCATCATCGTTGTGATCATAGTATCACGTGCTAGCATAGAGGGCTCATTGTGTCGAACGCTTCCTCCTCGTTCCTGGGGACAGTAATATCAAACGATACCCAGCGGTTATATCTGACGCGTGCTCTCCTCGTTCTTGAATGACGATACCGTCAAACGAAACCCAGCGTTTTCTTTTGACGCATGCTGCAGTAGAGGGACACCAAAGGTTTGAGACGCTCCTCGCTTGAGGAGATATACACCTCACCAATAGAACAGACTTGGAGAAACATTGTACGCTTAACCCGATGAACAGTCCCCTAGCCTATTAACATATGTATAGTGAATATATTTATATACTCGTATGTAAAACACAAATTGGATTTTGGCGATACAGGGCAGTTCTTCAGTTGAGAAGCCTCGTCGGTCATCAAAGTTTTCGCCAAAATTCGCCACCTCTGTCGTATGATAGCACGCGTCGACGATAGAGTCTAGGACTCGTACGTCTACCCCCGTTTGGCTACCGACGACATTCTAAGGCGCTGGGGGATAGTCTAAGGTCGTAACGACGAGCAGGCAGTGTATGGCCTTGCCGGCTATATTTATCGATGCTCCAAATTTCGTGGTATGAGGTCCATTGACTATGCATCGCCGCTGCCTCACTTGCTGATCTCCGCTTGAGATCGACTCTTCCACCGACGTGTTTAGGTAGTCCCGAGCGCGCGCGACGTCCGTGTTCTGTAGGACATCCCTCGATCCTGCACGGATCCGTGGTGGTCGGTGAAACGTTACATTTTCAGCACTTGTTAACTGCGTACCTTTTCACGTGCAAAGCTCGCGAGTTCTACACTTGTGTACAGCTGGTGTATACCTATCATACGCATGCATATACAATGTACCTGGTAAATGTAGAAGAACACAACTGCACGTCGCACAGCAAAGTGTGTATCGCGTGCTCCGCCGGCGGAAGCGCCGAAATTCAATGTAGATAATGAAGATACCACGCGTCTCGTCACAGCTACAACGGCTTTATGGGGGCTACTGAATACATATAGCAACAAATGCCGCAGATTCCTGTCTTTCTCTTCTTGGCCGACCAGGGAGGGATTATAGCTAACAACAACCCCCACCACGATAAAAAGAAAGTGATTTTAGAACCTTCGGCGATCCACACTGTGCCGTTAAATAGCCTCAAAGGACGGCGGCCGATCGAACCTCTGTAGTGTGAAACCACTTAGTACTTACCTCTACCTTGCTGCAGCTGCTGAGGCGCTGCGTACGCCACCCCACGCTACATCCTCGGTCTTGCAGCCGCCGTATGAACCCACTGGTATGAACGGTGCGGCCTTGCATGTGTCACCACCGCCGGCAAACTCACCACTGATAGTGAAACCCACCGCCATTGGAACTTCCTCCGCGTGCGGCCGTTTCGATGCCTTCCACGTTGACGTTCGGAGAAAGGCGAGTAGTGGTGCCTGCCGTGTTGACGCCGAGTCCGCCGCCACAGTCGCGCACGCCATCTTGAACCAAGGAGACACCAAGGCGTCTCGGCACCACCCAGTCCAGGTCTTCCGTCGAAGACGATCACGCCAACATCGGCACCACCCGACCTTCGTTCGCCATGGGAAATACAAAATCGCCGCTGTTGAAATATACCGTGGTTCCATCGGCGGCGAATTTACAACTTCCCATGGCGGCCGACTGACGTGTGGCGCCGGTATTGACGTCGATTTCTTCCAGTGGAGACCTGGACGGGGCGGCGCCGAAATGAATCGGTGTCTTCATGGCCCAAGAAGGCATTCGAAAAAGCGGCGGGCGGCATACTGTCGCCATATCACAGAGAACGGTAGGCCCGCGAGCGCCGTGACCGTCTTCTCGAACCTCCCGCTCGCCGGCAGAAACGAGCGCCGTCCAGCCGACCGATACCTAGCACACGGTGAACGGGAGGGGTCAGGCAGGGGGGTAGCCCCGAGGCGACTGCAGAGACATACGTAGCTGGGGCATCACGCGCCGTATATGGCAATCACGTCGCCATCCTGAACACAGTGGCGGACAGCGTGCGTACCAGCAGCCGCCAGGGAGGAGGCGGCAGCCTTGACGACTGCAGGCGGGTTAGCAGCCTCCGAAAATGGTTAAGCGGAGATCTCTAACGACGGGTGTCGCTCTAGCAGGGCGGTGAGGACGGGATCCAACGTCGACGGGGTGTTTGCGTTCTACGCAGTAGAGGCACGGGTGACGGGAGTGGTGGTCCCGAAGCCTTTGACGCCATGTTTAGGCGGCTGACGGAGTAATTACCTGTTAGTTAGGCTGACTGGGCGATAGATTCGGTGAACGGTGGCGATAGCAGAAGCTTGCTTTCCCGTGCTTGAGCAAGCGCCCTTGAAGGCGGCGGTGCGAGCGTGTGCCAGACTAACATATGTGACGGTGTGAGATAGCGGGAAGAACCGGGGCCGGCAGCAGCCACGCCCTTTGCCGAAACCGTTACGGAGGGCAGCGGCTTCGGAATCTGTTTGGGTTGCAGCTGCAGCTACCCTCAGGAGTGCCTTCAGCAAGGATTGTGACTACAAGACGATCGGCCATGCTCTGCAGTCCATCCAATATTTTCAGCTTCTCTTCGGCACCCCCGCAGCCAGTTCTAAGGAGACACCTCCTCATGCAGGCAGCCAGGCTTTGACTGCTTTCTTATATCGTTGGAGTCAGAGAAAAACGACGTCCCTGCAATGCCTGAGAGTGTGATGTTACCCTCGCCGGTCCAGGGCCTGTTCATGACCGCTAAAAACGTGATAATGAGGCCGTCGTGATGCCACCGCAGCTGCCGCAGGTGTGGTTGCAGACGAGGCAGCTGCAATCAGAAGTACCCTCAGCAACCATCGTGACTGCAACCAACGCCATTTCCTCCGTCGCACCTACGCCATCGTCACTCCGTCCGTCCGTCCGGACCGGATGGACAGACGGACCGACAACGGCGTATGTGCGCGGGAGAAAATAGGGTTGGTTGCAGTCACCGCCTTCGCCGAAGGCACTTTTGAGGGCAGAGGCTCTGGTTGCAGCTTCAGCCGCAGCTTCGGCGGCGGTGGTGGCGGCGGTTACGGTAGCCTCGTCTCGATGTCGGAGGTCGAGCTAATTCTCCGCAAAGTAAAATGCGATGTTCCGGTGTTGCGGCGACATCGAGTTACCCTGACACTACTAACAAGGATAACAGCTAAAGCCTAGATGCGGGTATGAAGACGTTCTACCGCCACCAGCTACGGGGGTGCCAATGTGAAGCTGCGAGCATCCGATGGACTGCAGACCATTGCCGATCGCATCGCGGATGGGGTGTCTAACATCGGCATTCGAAGCATATCAATCTCCGATGTAAGACGGTTGCACCTGGTGCGTGGCTCTTCTGCACCCAGCTTGAGAGCACTGACAGAGGATACCTGTACCATGCGTCCAGCTTGAACGAAGAGAGCCGGACGCACGTGCGTGCAGAGTGCGACTAGATATACTGCTTGCTTGGCGTGGAAACAACACGGACATAAAATCGAGCGGACACAGGTTTAACGGATGGCGATGATGATGGTGATGGAATCGCGAAGTGTTTTTGACGTATTTTTATCCTGGTACTTAACCAATCCAACAAATGCTGAAACAACGGGGCAGTACACCCACTATGAAAGACACCACGACAGATGTCCGCGGCGGCAGTGGGGATGGCGACAGCATCCGCACTAGCACCAACGGCGAAAATCAGCACCGGGAAAGCGGACAGACAAATAGCCGTTTCGTGTATTGTATTTAGGTAAGGTATAAAGGTCTTCATGTGAGGATCTTCAGAAAATGTAGGTTGCACCCGTTACCGTGGCATTCGTTCAATGTCAACGTCAACATCGGAGGGTATGAACACCGCTGGTGTGCTACAATGTCCGTGGCTCCTCGCCTCCCCCCCCCCATCTAGTCGCGCGCGTGTCCTCTGCATCCTAAGCGAGCGTCACCGCCAAGCCCGAGACTACCACGCAGACGACTTCATAGTGCACTTGTCGTCGGCTGAACGACACGCGTCCATGCCCGTTAGCGGAGGGCTCAAGAGGAGGGTCAAGATGCCGGGGAGCCTACCGTTCACGGCCGTTGGCGACAACTTGCCACAGCCGTAGCCGCAGGCGCTATGCTCGGCCAAGAAGAAACCCATGCGATTTTGTGCTGACCCGTCAGGGTCCCCGCTTGCAGAACCTCGCTCCATCACCGGCACCTCTTCCCCTTTCTCCCAACGCCAACGACGGTGGTAAAGCACCTCCGACGATGAAGTTGGGAGAAAGGGGTGTGGTGCCGACGTTGACACGGATGTCTTCAAGCTCAGACCAGGACGTGGTGGCGCCGAAACGAATTGAGCACTTCTTAGTCCAAACCGGCGTCCGTGATTGCCTCTGTGGACAGCGGCCGCCAAGGACCGTGAACGGTAGGCCCGCGAGCATCTCGTCCACCCTCTCGAACCTCATGCTCGCCGGCAGAGACGAGCGGCGTCCACCCGTTCACAAGTGGGCAACGAAGGGGGGTGAGCGGTCTCCTCGGGCATGGTGGCGACAATGGTGACACAGGCGAAGGACAAGATCGCGACTAGTTGGGGGGAGACGGGGTAGCCTCAGACGTAGTGATGACGGAGGTGATGGAGGAAGGGGTAGCTGGAGCACCACACACGTTTGAAGCCACGTTATCGGCCGGGTTATGGCCTTCCACGGCGTATGTCACGGAACCTGCCGGGGGGGAAGCGGCAGTCGTGACGACTGTAGGAAGATCAGCGGTCTCTGAAAGATGAGCGGGCATACCTGCCGGCGGGTGTCGCTCATCTAGGGCGGTGAGCGTGACATTTACGTTCACGGGGTATTAGCGCTCGACGAGGAAACCGAAGAGGTGGTGGGAGAAAGAGCAAGAGCCGGAGCGGCATCCGGGACTGGAAAACATGATTCCATGTCAAGGGTGTTGACCGGAGTAATTTGCTGTGAATCGAGCGAACCGGACGGTGAATTCCGTGAAGGTGTTCGTTAGACGTGATTTCCCGTGTTTAAACAAGCACTCTCAAAGGCAGTCGGTTCGGGCGTTTGACAGACGCAGTGGTGACGGCGTAGAAAGGCGGGAGAAAAATGGTCTGGAAAGAAGCCACAACCCTTGCAGAATGAAACGGGTTCGGTTGTAACTGCAGGTGAAGATGAAGTTGAGGAAACGGCGGTTGAGGCGACGGCGGCGGCAACGGAGACATAATCTCGGCGCTACAGGTCGAGAAAGCTCCCCGGAAAGTCAAGTTCATCAGACTGCACTGCCTAGCGTGGCATGGACGTTGATTTATCCCGACGCCAGGGGCAAGGAAACCCATACCACCTAGATGCCGACATGCGAGAGCCCTGAACGCATCCAGTTGCGAGAGTTGCTAAAGGGAAACTGTGAATCTCCGATGGACTGCAGATCGTTTCCGATCGCATTAGCGATGGGGTGTCTGTCATCGGTATTTGAAGCACGTCCAGCTCCACTGTTAGTTGGTCCCGGCTGGCGTGGAATGTTTCTACCATCAGGTTGAGATCGTTGTGGACGTCCATCGGATGAGGGCACAATACATGTCTCCGTCGTCAACGATTCAAGCTGGAAGCAGAACATTACACGACAAGCTCGCACCAACAAACAGGGGAGCTGATCATGCTTCAAACATCAATAACAAACACACCACCCATAACTCGATCGGAAATTGTGTAAGTACAAGTAGGTAGGTATGACGAATGATCGATCCTGCGGAAACCTCAGTAGCCTTGTGTCGACCAACGGTCTTTGCGAGCTGAGGTGGTACATTGGTAGCCATTTTTCTACGAAGGTGTATGCTGGCACTTCTACGGGAGAATTTTTATCTTGGTTTCGGTGCACATCTCCGCCGCCGACGGTGAAAGATTCCACCACGGTGAGGAAGTTCTGAGTATATCCGCGACGAGGTCGACGCGCGATTCCACAAATGTGGTTTACGAAATGCAATACTGCTTTTTCCGCTGAGGACGGCGTGAATTTCCACAAATGTGACTCACGAAACGTTTCTTTCTCCGTAGAGAATGACGGTAAATTTCCATGACCAGGTCTGCAAGTCGTAAATATCTTTTCGGCCTGTCTTTATGACTGTTAATGCCCCAAGGAGAGATCCCAGGAGCTGAACAGTGAACCCAAGACCAGGTCTGCAGGTCGAAGGGGGGTTTGGAGTAACTGTAAGAATCCATGTACGTAGTTGAAGAAGCACATGTTTCTGCTCTAATCAAAGAGTCTTGTAAATCCAACGCGTTTTGAAAGCCTGGTATAGACAAGACCAGTTCGGGCCTGGTTGGACAGAAATCATGCATTTTGATGGAATGCTGACATGACATTTTCATCTTTGTTAGTTGTACAATACTCTATCAGTATAAATCTGCGATACGCGTGATTTCACAAGTGTGATTTACGACGTGATTTACGATGACGAGAAATATTTACTTGGTGGGGACGGCATGATTTATCGAATGTTCACATTTGTGGCTGATAGACTCGGAACGTGAGACGAGGGGCTTACCGATGACTCAGGAGGCCTAAAAACACGGTTTGGATAGGTGATATTTAGGAGGAGTAGAATTGGAAATTTGAGTGATTTCGTTTTTGGAGTATCATGAACTGGAAACAGAGTTTTTGGTCGGAAGATTCATAATGGTGAAAATGAGATTCTTCTGCATTTCAGTTTTGAAAATTTACTGATGGAAAGTTGGGAAGGTAGATAACTGATATTGGACTTTCGAAAATGAGAGTTTTGTGCATTTCACCGTCTAGTTTGAGATAATATGATGTCATGCCGTACCAATTACATTGCAGGGGGGCTGTTGATTGTACTTTGGTGCGTGGTACGGATATGACAATGGTTGATGATAGGGAATTCCTATGTTAGGTTGGCTCTATTGAAGTGGGAGATTCATAGCGGAATATCCCCGGGTCGACGGCTTTTCCCGCCGGATGGTTTTTCCGGTGGCTTTCACCTTACTTTCTCCCTTTACGCCTTTCTATCTCTTCTACTTGCTCTCCTTATCTTCAATATTTGGATGATGGCTACGTGGACGCTCGAGGAGCGCGATTAATATATTCATACTTCTACTCTTCTCTGTCGGCAACCGAACCCACCGCCCAGCTACTGTCCGCCAGCGGAAAAGCCCTTTGAGACTCCTTGTAGGTCAGGAAACAGAAATGCGTTGCAGTCCGTCTGAGATTTGCAATACGATGGCCCTCCAAATGTGTTCTTTGACTCAAACAAACGCAACGATACGGAAATCACCTACCAATTGACCTTTGCCCGAGTACCAATACGTCGACGTTGTCAGTTCCATCATATCACGGACAGGCACTTGTACCTCAGGTCAATCAACGGGACATCAGCCACCCAAAACGGAAAGAAACGAGTTATTACTTCTCTCAAAGCAATTTTCCGTGGGGGGGGGGTGAGATGAAGTTGGAAAGGTAACAGCATGCAAGATCGGGCGTACTTCAACATGGGAAGTGGGGTAGCGTATGATACCTTCACAGGAAGGTTGCTGATGAATGTCGAAGCTCGGACTCGTATCGACGACAAAACGATATTTACAACGAGCTACTTTTTGTATGTGTCAACGCGAAGAATCACGGCTTGTACCATACTCCGTCTGAATCAATATCAACCACTCTTTGGTTGCCGTTGCCACCCGAAGGCTGGGTACTCGCACGCACACAGGAGCTACGCTGGTAAGGCTCCCTACGGCGGAACCCACATAGACAGGCCAAGGTGAATACTATTATGGAGGGGGATAATACATTGTTTACTCCAACGTTAAAGCCAGAAATTTAGTACTTCAGGCTGGCTCAAGACACTACTAGTAAACTTCCACCTTCGAAGGAGACGATACACCATCGTCGGCAAACCTAACCTGATTGTAATAGCGAGATCTCCCACACGAGGAGTGAACATATTTCTTCTGGGACCCTTGTGAACATCTTCTCCCTGCTGACGATGCGCCACCCATGTGTCTCCGGGGCCACGAGTTGTTGATATTTTGGTTGTGGCTGCAGGGTGCGGCGAATTGGACTAGGGTGCAGCAGAACCTACAGCTTGAGACAAGAGTGACGTGCGCAGTGAGAGCAGGGGCAGGCATCGTCAGCGAGACCACCTTCACTAGCGCTGCCTTGAGGGAAGGGCAGCAAACATTTTCAAATCATGCAAAATCGGTTATAACGCTTTGGGGCAACCGATTAGGAAAGTGTAATTGTAACTTGAAGGTTAGGCCGTGTCTCCACAATGTGACGCACTTAGTAGACTAGGGTTTTTTTCCCTTGTCCGTGTGGTCAATGGCAGCGTCAAAACTATTCTACGGCCGTGTTCCAGATGCACCTACGTGCAGCGGGGCTTGCTAACCACTACACAATGCACTAGGTTTGGGTCGGAGGTTCGGTTAGCAAGTCGTTGGCGGGGACGGCGGTAGATGAGATCATGAAGATCGGGGGATGGAAGACGGAACAGGTAGCGCGGTACTATATCAGGGCGATTTCGAGTGCCCCCGCCGGGGCCACAGGTCAAAGGCGTGACGGGATCTCTAAGCGGGAGCGTGAAACGGACTACGCGGCAGCCATGGACTTACCGCTTTCCCCGGCCTTTGAGGAAGAGTCCGCCGCGTGTACTAGGAGGTATGCTTGAGAGGGACAGCAAGTTTGGGTGAGACAACCGATCCCGGTCTAGAGGTCAAAGTTGAGTACAGGAAAGCAATGAAGTATAGGTAGGAACCTCCTCTGCGCCCGGAATGAAGGCGTTACGGCTACTCCCCATGGAGTTCTGTCTGATCAATTGCAATCCCCGCCACTCGTCTTGGCAGTACTACGTACGGGTTGTATCGAGAGTCACGGCTGCAGTGAAGGTGCACCGCGACATTTCAAGGACTATAAGGTACGCAGTGAGCGACACAATCCTTCAAGCGAATCTCGAAGCGTATGTGGAAGTCACTGTAAATAAAAGCAATACTCCACCGTTGTGCCTTCTTCCTCCCTACTGGGCAGGGAAGGGTTGTAGTCAGTTAGTACAACTTCGATATACAGAATGCGTTTCTTTAAACGTCTGTGCATCCGCACTGTGCCGTTCAACCGACAAATAGGACAACGGCTGCCAGAATCTCTATATAAACAGTAAGTTGAAGTTGCCTGTAACTTACTGCAGTTGCCGTAGCGTTCCCTTCGCCATCCCGCGGCCCTGCTTTGGTCTTGAAGCCGTCGTGTGACACCACCAGTATGAACAGTGCGGCCTTGCCTGTGTTGCCACCGCCACCGGCGATGGAACCGTGTAGGGCGAAACCACCACCGATAAACCCTCATCGCCTCCAGCCGTTTTCATGTCTCCGACGTTGCCTTTCGCAGAGAAGTAAGTGCCGCCCGCCGTGTGGACGCGGATTTCGCCGGTGCGGTCCCTCACGCCACATTGAGCCTATATAATACCAGAGCGTCTCGGCACCACCCAGTCCAGGACCCTGTTGGGAGACATCCTCGTAACCAAAGGCGCCACCCGCCTTTCCCCCACCACGAAGAGACAGTATGCCACCACCGCAGTCAAGAACGTCAGCTTGAACGAAGCGTACATCAAGGCGTATCGGCTCCACTTCGTCCAGGTCTCCGCTGGGCGACGTCCTGCTTAACATCGGCGCTACCCGTCCTTCGTAAATCATGGGAACCACGAAAGCCGCCACCATTGTAACCATCGACGGTTCCAGCGGCAGCGGGTTTCACTATTCCCATGGTGGGCGAAGGGCATGTAGCGTCGGTGTTCGCAAGGATGTCGCCCATCAGAGAGCTATACAGGGTGGTGCCGAAGCACATTGGTGTCTTCTTGGCTCACAACAGCGTTCGCGACAGCGGCGGCGCGGCGGCGGCATTCTGCGGGCACCGTGACCCTCCGCTCGAACCTCGCGCTCGCCGGCAGAGAAGAGCGCCGTCTAATGGACTGATGACAAGCGCGTGGCGAAGGGGGGACGGAGGACAGCCTCGGGCATGGTGGCGACTGCGATGGCTTCGGAGATCATTGATGTGTCAGCATCATCATCAAGGCTGATGTTTCTCCCTTAGCGGCTGCCGTGACGCACGCCGTCGCCAGCTGTGCTTCGAATGATGGCGTGACTGCTATATCTGGCGCGTGATGCCCCAGCTACGTCGACTTTCGCCACCGCAGCAGACGTAGCTGGGGCATCTCGCGTCTTGTATAGCGGTCACGCCATCATCCGAAACATGGCGGACGAGGAGCGCATCACGGCCGCTGCCAGGGGGGAAGCGGAAGCCTTAATGACTGCAGGCACATCAATGGTCTCCGAACACTGTTGACTGGAGATCTCCACTGGCGAGTGTCACTCGGCTACGGCGTTGAGATCGGCATTCATTCAGCGTCGACGGGATGTTTGCGTTCGGCGCAGTTGGTGCACGGGCGGTGAAATCGACGGGGGCGGAGCCCTTGATGCCATGTGCAGACTTTAAACCTAATTAATCTGCGTTTCAAGGGGTCTGGGGAGCGAATTCGATGAAACGGATATTAGTCGAAGCGCGTTTGCCCCTGCTGACGCAAGAGTCCTCGAAGGCAGCGGCGCGGGCGTGTACCAGACCCACAGATGACGGTGTCGGAACCGGGGCTGGCAGCAGCCACGATCCCTGCGGAAGGCACTGCTGAGGGCGGCTGCTTCGGCATCGGTTGGGGTTACAGCTGCAGCTTTCTTCAGTAAGGCCTTCAGAAATGATCGTGACTACAATGCGATCGACACTGCTCTGCAGTTCATCGAATATTTTCAGCTTCTCTTTCGAAGACCCACAGCCGGTGCCAGGCACCCATCGCACACGCCGACATCTAGGCTTTCATTGTTTTCTTATGTCGTCCGCATCGGGGGCAATCGCGTCGCTGCAATGTCTGGCCGTGGGATGTCGCCCTCACCTTTCCGGGGACTGTTCACGACCGCTAGAGCCGTGAACCTGCTACGGTCGCCATGGTTACCGCAGCAGCTGCAGCTGCAGCCGAAACCGCCTCCCCAAGAAGTTCCACCGGCAAGGATGATGACTGTGACCACCCCTATTTCCTCCTGCGTACGTACGCCGTCTTCAGCCCGTCTGGATTTCGACCATGGACAGGCAGACGGGCTGACGACGGCGTAGATAGGCTTGAGGAAATGAGGTTGGTTGCAGTCACGATCCTTGCTACTGGAAACGCTTAGAGAAACAAATTCGGCTGCATCTGGAGTTACAGCTGCAACGGTGGCGGTTGTGGCGGCGGCTACGGTAGTTTTAACTCGGCGCCAGAGGCCGACCAAACTCCCGAAAGGGAAAAGGCGACGTCCCGGCGTTGGAGCGACGTCGATTTCCCCTGACACCGACGAAGAGGAAAACAACACAAAAGCCTAGATGCTGGCATGCGGAGCAACTGGCCGGCATCGATTGCAGGGCTGCCAAAGCTTGAAACTGCAACTATCCGATGCACTCTGCAGAACATCCCCGATCGCATCGTGGATGGGGTGTTTATCATCGTCCTGATCGACGAATGCCCTAGCTCAGCTGTTAGTTAGTCGCGGCTGGCGGGTAATTAATCTGCCTCTAGCTTGAGATGAATGGCGACTGTGACCTGCAAAATGTTTCTTATAGTGCAGGTCTCCGTCGTCAATGCTCGCAATGTAGAAGTAGACGAGTTGCGCGCCAGCCACGACGAAGTGACAGCCTAGCTGGGCACGGATCGACCATGTCGATGATTGACACCCCGCCCGCCATGCGATCGGAAGCGCTTTGCAGTCTATCGGAGATTCGAAAAACTGCTCTACGCTCTCCAGGTATGTTCTGTGACTCAAACTAACTACACTATATATATGTGTTAATACAGTGGGGTACCCGATTTAAGAGCGTCCACAATAAGATAAAATGGGCTTAAGAGCGGCCAGATCGGCTTGTCACGCCTTGTGATACCTACACTAAAACCTGTATGATACCCAATCTGAGATAAGAGCAGTACGGAGATAATAGTGGTGAAACTTGTCTGTTCCGAGGGGCTCTTAAATCGGGTACCCCACTGTGCTACGTCTTCCTGGTAACAACCTGCCAATTGACCTGTGTCCGAGTACTGACACGTATATGTTGTCAGTTCCATGAGAGAACGGGCAGGTAGTTGTATCTCAGGCCAATCAACGAGAAATCAGCCATCCACAACGGAAACGAGGTTTGACTTCTTCCAAAAGGAGCTGCCTATGGTGGGGCGGGTTGAAGTTGGGCAGATAATAGCATATCATACGGGGTCGGGCGTCACTTCAACAAGAGAAGGGAGGTGACATATTATACCTTCACAGGAAGGTCGCGCTGAAGAACCTAGTAAATTCGGATTCGTCTCGACAAAAAAACAAATATTTTGTTTTGTCTATATCACAGCGCAGAACTACTGCTTGCACCATACTTCATCTGAATGGACAGTAACAACCGTTCTCGGGTTGCTGTTGCCACCCTAAGTCTGGGCACTGGCACGCACACACGAGCTACGCCGGCGAGGATCGCTACGGCGTAACTTACGTAGACAAGACGAGGCGGATACGGTCATGTAGGGGGATACCTTGTAAGATTTAATACATTTCCACCGTTTCGATAAACATCAATTGACTATGATAATATTACTGTAATTCAAGACATCAACAAAGTTTCAACCTATGAGGGAGACGATATACCATCGTTGGAAAGCTTGACCTGTTTGGAATTACGAGGCCTCCCATTCCGAGGATTAAACCATATTTTTCGGACCCTGTTGAATATCTTCCCCCTGTTGGCGACGATTCACTCATGTGTCTGCGGGGCCACGACGCGTAGCAATTTTCGTTGTAGCTGCAGGGTGCGACGAATTGAACTAGGACGAAGCTGAGCCTACAGTGCGAGACACGAGTGCAGCGGACAGGGCGGGTAGTGGCAGTCAGTATGACCAAGACCGCTGGCTTCGTTGCGACGGGTGCATTCAATAAAGCTTCCTTGACGGAGGAGCAACGGGCACTTGAAAAATACGGAATGTCGATCAATGCACTTTGGGTTAACGATTTAGGAATTGCCGGTAGTAATTTTGATGTTTCTAGAGGGTTAGGCCGTGTGTTAACAACGTGACGTGCTCGGCAGACTAAGAGGTTCTCCCCTTGCCGATGCGGTCGATGGCAGAGTCCAAATGCTTTCAAGTTGGCGATGGCGTGGAAATGAATTGCATACCAGTATGTACGTATGATAGTCTAGGGCTGTTTCGACCGTCAATTTATTGAAGGCCGCGGATTGGAAATCGTATCCTCAAACCTGCCGTTGGTCGGCATAAATGAATCGAGAAGCGATAATGTATTAAGATGTGTTCGTTACATATTCGCGGATGACGAAACGAACCGGGCTCGACACCAGGCAATGGTTAAGAGCGCATCGATCATCGTCGATCAGTTTAATCAAACATGAGCTGTTGGCACAGCGCCAGACAGGGCACGCCATAGATCACAGATTATTACAAAACCTCAAACACTATAGTATACGGTATAGCTGATCAGCAGACACTTTGTCTTCACGGCTGTCGGATTGGGCATCCAAACCTAACCAAACCTAGGCGTCATTGATATGATGCCCCTGAGGCATCGACCTCAGGTTCGCCCGACAAGCAAGGCGCGGGTTGTACAGTACACCAGCAGTGTGATGATTACCGTTTTTGGCTTCGGCAATACTGCAATACCACAACAAGCGACTGCGCGAACTATCTGAAAGCGGGAAGGGGAAGCTAGTTCGACCTCTGACCATCTCGACATACCACTTTACAGAACTCGCAGTGCTTACCAAGAGTGTCGATGAGGGGCATGGTGTGCAGTCACGGCTCCTTGACATCTCCGTTGTTTTGCTGGGGGTTGTCGGCAACATCTTGCCGCAGAAGCTAACGCATAGGGCATGGAGGATCAGACAGCGCCGGTGATGCTGACTGTGATGTCCCAGGAGTTTCCTATTGAGAAGCTTCGTCCTCCTCTTCTATTAGACGTTGGTGCTAGCCTGTTCGGTTTCTCAGCGCTTTTGTTATTGTTTTTGTTTGCGGAACCACCCTCTGGATGCTCATCACGTAGCGTCACTGACGCAGGGCCTGTTCGACTCCTATCCCCAGTCTACCTCGGCAAAGACAGGTTCGCGTGAAACGAAGTCGATGCCAACGAGATGGGTGTGTGAGCTGTCGACCTTGTTCTTGCTCCTTGAACTGCTGCGACCGCGGGTGTGGGCGCCCCCGTTTGAGTGTTGAGGAAGCCGTAGAGGGGGTGACAGCCCGGGACAGACGGGCAAGAGAGCTAAGTGACAGGAGGGGCGAAGCATGGCCTAGGGAGGAAAAAGGAGGGACCCGGCGCGGGGGGGGGCAAGAGAGACAAGTGCCAATAGGGACGACGTACGTCTAGAATTGGCGATGGACAGTATAGGATAATGTTTCGAGAAGTAAGAACGCGGGGCTGTGGGAAGTGGGAAGCGTTGACGCGTGGATTTTATGCGAGACATATAGATTCGTCAACTCTCTGATAGTTGAACATTCCTTCGAAACTATGATGGCTGATCTGGACGTCATATAAGTAAGTACTAAGGCTGCGGCCAGGGGACTTACTGTTGAACTTCACTACAGAGAGCACTTCTCCACCAGATACGGACACGACAAGGTACCAGATGTTTTAACCTACTTAGTGAGCTACTAGAGAGCTCTGTGTCACTCTGTGTGTCTGTCGGCTCAACGAGTTGCCGTATGCATCCATTGCTTTGCGGCCATGGCCCAGGAGCTCAATCAACTCTATTGGCTGATCGGGCTCAGTAAGGCATATAGTGGCAGCCAATCACGGTCCACAACGTGTTAGATAAGGGGGGCCTCCAGAAGACGTCATAATATACGTACTTTCGAAGCGGCACCACCCCCCCCGCCCCTGCCCCCCTCGCCCCGTCGCTTGCTTCCTCCTTGTCCGCGAGTGCTCCTAAAATGGGGACGCAGCGACGCGTGCTACGATGGGGGTACTGTACCTCTTTTTGGCTAAAACATTTTCGAGTGACGGGGTTCTTAACTGAGGAACTACAGTACTGTACCTATTTTTGGCCAAAACATTCTGCGGCGCTTGCTACTGTAGGGATACTGTACCTCTTTTTGGCCAAAACATTTTTGAGTGACGGGGCTTCTGAACTGAGGAACTACAGCACTGTACCTCTTTTTGGCCAAAACATTCTGCGGCACTTGCTACTATAGGGGTACTGTACCTCTTTTTGGCCAAAACAATTCTTGCTGAAGGGGATCTTCAACTGAGGAACCACCCGGTATCGATGCGTTTTGGCAATTTCATTTGTCGTATCATACACCTATGCTTGACGGAGGGGTTTTCGATGTATAACGGGATGGCATCTACGCTACATTGCCAAAGGGCAAAAACAATATCGATATATCATACCTGGTATACCTTTAACAGATCATAGGGTTGTTCATCAGGTTTACACTTTCCAATTCTACACAATCAATTCTTGGGTTCGGTATGGACTTCCAACATGAGGAGCTTCAGAAAGGACGCGCGCTAGCATAAGGGTACTGTACCTCTTTTTGGCCAAACCTATATATGACTGACGGGGCTCCTCAACCGAATAACTACTTGACATCGTTGTGCTTCACAACACCAGGTATATCATTCGACTTTAAACCTAGGCCGTGGGATTATTCATCTGGTTGCACTTTCGGTTTTCTCGACGCCAGTGTTTGGGTGAAGAATATAGAGCTCCTCAAGCGAGGAGCATCGGAAAAGAATGGCGCGACCTCAATCGTGGCAAGCGTCAAAAAAAGTTAGAGGTACCACGTATACACGACACTGTATAGGTTGAGTGCTACGATAGAGGTAACACTTTTTGTGGCTGAAACAGTTTCTGAATGACAGGGCTCCTTAACCCAAATTCGTCGGAATTTCACTATTTTTTTTTAACAAAAAATTTCGTTGTATACCTAGGCCACGGGATTTTTCGTCAGGGAGCTCTTTTACGTTCCTCCAGATCAGTTTTTGGATGAGGTATATAGCCCCCCCAAGTGAGGAGCCTCAGAAATACAGTAGTTGCACCTCGACTGTAGTACACATCGTTGCTGCTGTCGTGTGGACAGCAAAAAGCAGCTACAGCATTCCGTACACGCAGCATATCGTTGGCGTGTATGGAACCGACGGATGTTGTCATGTTTTTATCGACCAACGCGTTACGGTAAGGGCAGCACTTACTTTTGGCCAAATATGTTTCTGACTGACGGGGTTCCTCGAATGAGGAACTACTCAATATCGTTAGAATACCGTTCGCGTTTTACCACAATTATACCAGGAAGTCCGAAATATACCTACATAGGCCATGGATTTGCATTAGGCTGCACTTTCATTATTTCTGGAAGTCAGTGTTAGTTGAGGCAGAGAGCTCCTCAAGCGAAGAACCTCACAAAACTCATGTCCTAGCCCTACCGTAGCGTTCTTCAAAATGGTGCTTCGTATTCTGTCACGCAGGCGGTTTGGAACGATCACTCAATGTGGCAACCTCTGGTTAAGATTTTCACTTCTTCAGGATGATTTCGTCTACGATGTATGATAACATGATGGCCGTTACAATCGACTGACTTCTCCTCTGTTACGCTCCACCGAATTTCAGCCCTGCCAACGTATCCCATATTTTTATGAAAACGTTGCCTCCAACACCCCTTATTACGTTCTTCGCTTTCAGAAGAACTCTAATCTTTTCCGGGCACTCTCTATGACGTCGCGGAGGCGCACTGATATAACCAACGTGTAGCTTGGCTAAGATACACTTCTTCAGAAAATATCCGTCCAAAATGCGGGCGACCGACTGGCTTATCTGTCACAATTCCAGCCCCGCCAAAGTGTTCCAGATTACCCCAAAGGAAAATCGCCATCCAATCAGATGGATGCAAACAACTGTGGAACAGAGGTTGGAACCACACCTTTGATGAGATTTACTTGAAAACTGTATCGAGTGCAGTCACTTGTACCGCAGCTTCCTCAAACCCTCGATAACACACGAGGAATGAGCGAAACACTTAAGAGGTTATAAACTGATTCATGGACGCGGTCGTCGCCTGTGGCTGCTCCGGTGCGGAGGACGAGAGCAAGACGAACGCGACCCTGTGCGAGTATTGGTTTTCTCGGTTTGATATTGTTTCTCCTATGGACATTCAAGCCTAAGGACGACATGGTTCGTGGTCTTTCCGTTGATTTTATTGTGGCACTTTTGGTTTAAGAGATTAGACAGCTATAATAGCTGTGGTGCCTTAGGCCAGGGGCCCTGCCTTGTACCAGCCCCCCCCCCCGACGCTGTCGGTCTTGAGGGATTTTCCCAGTGGGCTTAGAAGTAAGATCTACGCATGCCTGTAACACTTGCCTGCCCATCACGGAGTACTCCATGAGAGCTTCCAATTTGGGCAATTTTTCAGGAAACATTGTGCCTGGTATCATATGATATACCTGGTATATAATATAGACTATGGAACGAGGCATATTTCGCAGCACGGTACCAGGAATAGGCATTTCTCCCCCGGAAGTACATAAGGGGTCGTAACCGATTGCTTCTTGTTTTCTTCTGTATTTTAGGCCAACCTATCCGTTACGGCTACCCTGCTATGATATAGTAGAGAAATAGGGAGAAAAGTACATGCATTCTCTCTCGGTCGCGCGCCGCGATCCATCTCCTGCAGTACGGAGAGACATATGAGACGTGCGTGTTCTTATTATGTCCCCGGAAGTACATAGAGTTTACTCGAACGTAACATACTCATAAGAGACACTCGGAGTCGCGTTGCAGTTGTTTGTGCACCCGTCATGTTTTCTCGACGGTCCGCCTGAACACACAGCTTCGCTTCGGCGTTAGCTCAAAGCACACGACTACACGCTGCTTTTGCTGTGTTTGTCTCGCCTGGACACAGCTTCGCTTCGACGTTTGCTCAAAGCACACGCCTACACATTGCCTCTGCTGTGTTTGTTTAGTTTCACAAAATATTGAATTTCCAGGCGCAGTGAGCGAACGGTTTACACAATACCGCAAGTTCGCGCACCGCAACACCACCTGTGGCGTGGCACCCTCGTTCACACACCGGTGTCGACTATGATGGACTCGTTATATAATATCCCGCTACACGTGCTGGGCATTGTATATAATATTTCTATATCTACTCGTGTGGTACATAGGTTATCTACTCATGTTGGGGCAAGCTGGGGCAGGATCGATGCCGACGTTTCCGCTGTCCTGGTTTATCTACTCGTATTGGGGGCTGGCTGGATGCCCACCTTCCCGCTGCCTTGGTTACATGCGGTACGCTCACTCCCGACCCTCCGCCTTCCCCCGAAGTTGGTAGTTGCCGGCGCGTGGTTCGACCGCCCCAATCACCGCTATCGGCATGTTCGCCCCCGCCTATCCCGCGCACTGGCCTTGTTGGTCGAAGAGTTCTCGTGGGTGATTACGGGCTCATCGCTTACTGCCAGGTGTATTCCGCCGAAGCTGGTGGACGTCACGAGAGACCTTGTGCACGGCCCCTACGCTGAATACAATAGCTCTCTCCGGTGCGGGAGGCCGGGGTCGGGGGTCACTACTTTGTGCCGGACTTCGTTCGTAACCACATTGCATTCCGGAATAATGCCATCCTCGAAGATCACTCGCTCCGCAATACGTTGCTTTCGTACCTGCGCAGTGGGGTGGGCGTGCACGACATTTTGTTGTTGTTGTTTTGATCGAGTTATAAAAGGCACCGCCTTGCGACCGCCTTATTGACGTGGACCGGCTCCCGGGGGCGGTATGTGCCAATCGTATGCCGCCGGCTTTTCGCTGAATTCGTAGGCACAGAGAATCAATCGCTTATTAACCGCGGGTGTGTGGTTAAGTGGGCCGACGTCAGAAGCCTACCTGGCCCAGCACGACTGCGATGGGTCTGCGGGATATGTCTTCTTCCGGACTCTGCGGGGCATCGGGGGGATATGCTTGAGCATGGCCTTCGTCATCCGGCCGGCGTTGGGTTGGACGCATGCCAGGTTCTCGGCACTCGCCGTGTGGGAAAATCCCGGCCTGAGCAGGATCGACTTGACGTGGGACTCGAGTGCGGACCTCGTGATTGCACTTAAGCAGTGCACGCGCATCGCGTCTACTTTACACGAGGGACCATCGCCGCGGGCGCGCCACAACACGATCGCTCTCACCGGCGGGGTATCGGACGCGTTTCCCTTTTGTACGGGGGGGTTGTGACGTCGTTCTCGGGTTCGTTTTAAAGCCGCAGGGGGTGTTTCCGAAAGTTTAGTTGAACAAGCAAATGCTCTATATCATGTTCTGCGGCAGATTTTGGGTACGGCACCCTGAGACTTTGCGGTGAGCCCAAGTATTGATCGACGTAGACAACCAATCGGTGTTCCCTGTCAGCGGGGCTTTGCAGTTGGGACTCCAAAACCACCGGGGGTGGGTTTGACGGGCGTGGTTTCCTCATCTGACACAGCAAGGGCACCACTTGGGTGCGCGACGTGTCAGTTCCCAACGTGGACTCCAAAACTGCTATCTGCCTAAACCTGGTATGCGGCCGGCTAGTTGAAAATGGCATGCCGGCAGCAGCTGGGCAGGGGGGCGGAGTGGGACCCAGTAAGTAAAGGTGGCAACCCTTGCTTGAGTCAGAGCGTTGACTCCTACGTATCGTGTGTTAGCATAGAACAGAAACGTGCAGGGGTCCCGACTAATCAAGCAGACCTCATGTTGGCGCACGTTTCGACCGACTTGCCGGAAGACATGCGGTCGCGTGCACAGCGTATGCAGTCACTTACTCAGCGAAGCACCATTCCTAGGACACGCCGTGTACCGGTTATGTTTGCTTCTATGCGGCGGGAGTACGGCCTTTGCTTGACAAAACGATCACAGGCCCCGCACCTCAAAGAGTCTAGGGGATTGATTGATCTTTAAAATCCATTTTGGGCAAACGTTGCGAAGATCTGGCGAGGCTATCGTAGTGTTAGCAGTCAAGGTATATATCTCGGCCACACATAGTATTCGATGGGATCTGGCCGAAGAACACCTGTTTCCGTTGGTCTTGCTAGATGAGAGCCGGGGGTGTGTCGCGCTCTCCACGCCGCGCGTGGTCACAGCGCTGCAGAGGAATCTGCGTCCGGGTGAACTGCCCAGACACTCTACGTTGCATCCATTGCGCTCAGTTGTTCAGGCGCCCTTTAGCAAGTGTCTTACGGGAACAACATTGGACGAGATTATGCAAATGTGCGGCTGGAAGACGGGGAAGATGGCGCGATACAACGTGGGGTCTATCGCTGCTAGGATAGCAGTGGGGGCCAAGCGGTGACGGGACTAGGCTTGCGCCAACGCGTCCGACCTACCGTTGTTACCGGCTTTCGCGGAAGACTTTGCCGCCCGGGCACGGAAGTAAGGCTACAAGTAACGTAAGTTTGGATGATGGGGCTCCACGGTGGTCAGTAAGGGGGTGCGAAGTTTGCGTGGGACCACCGGCCGGCACAGGAGGCCTCATCCAATCCAATACATATTAAGTGATCTGTAACGGAGAGAAGAAATACTACAGGAAAATCGCCATCCAATCAGGTGGATCCAAACTGTGGAACAGAGGTTGGAACCACACTGTTGATGAGATTTACTTGAAACCTGTATCGAGTGCAGTCACTTGTACCGCAGCTGCCGCAAACCCTCGATAAGACACGAGGAACGAGCTAAACACTTGAGACCGTCCCACCCACCCTACATTGAGTATTCTTGTACAAGTTGCGATCGTCTCCAAAAATATGCTGCTGCGCTGAAGGTACCTCGGCCGAGAGCACCCTCAGCGCACGTGGTAAATCCACGGGCGAGGACCCCCTGCCGGTGCAGGAGGCCTCATCCAATCCAATACTTATAACATTAAGTGATCCGTATCGGAGAGAAACAATACTTCAGATGTTGCCTCCGACACCACATATGACACACGCTACGATAGAGGTGCACCCGTTTGTTTTTGAGGCTCTTCACTTGAGGAGCGCTGAACCTCGCCCACAAACAGATTTGGAGTAAACTGAAAGTGCAACTCGATGAACAAACCCATCGTCTACGTATACTAAAAAAAAAGATTGAAAAACAAGAACGACATTCCGACGATTTTTGGGTTAAGGAGCCCCGTCATTCAGAAACAAAAAAACGCCAAAAATTGCTACCTTTGTCGTAGCACGCGTCATATTTTGAAAAAACAAGAAATTACATTCCGACGAGTTTGGGTTAAGGAGCCCCGTCATTCAGAAACAAAAAACGCCAAAAATTGCTACCTTTGTCGTAGCACGCGTCATATTTTGAAAAAACAAGAAATGACATTCCGACGAATTTGGGTTAAGGAGCCCCGTCATTCAGAAACAAAAAAGCCAAAAATTGCTACCTTTGTCGTAGCCCGCATCATATTTTGTAAAAACAAGAAATGACATTCCGACGAATTTGGGTTAAGGAGCCCCGTCATTCAGAAACAAAAAAGCCGACAAGTGCTACCTCTATCGTATCACGCGTCATATTGTGTTCCTGTTTGATTGACAGGTCTACAGTGCTCATTGCCGGGTGTTATCTACGACGTCGCGGAGGCGTTTTAGTACGACCAATGTGTACCGCTCGGCTAGAACACACCTATCTAACAGCGTGTCGTCCACAATGTGGGCGTTAGAATCGATTGGCTTCTCTCACACGTTCCACTGGTTCCAGCCCTGACATCGTTTTACAGATTATCCCGAGCACTTTGAGGCCGACACCACTTGTTGCATTCTTCGCTGTTTCTAGAGTTCTATTCATTACCGGCTGCTTTCTATGACGCCGCGGAGGCCTTTGGATGTGATTAGGGTGTAAACCTAGTTGAGCTGCACTTCTTCAGAAGAACCTCGTCTACGATGTATGGTAGCCATTGCAATTGGTAGGCTTCTCCGCCAACGTTCCAAGGCGCCCTCACACATTTCACCGAAACTGTTGTCACTAACACCGCGGCTTGTATTACTCGCCATTACGAGGCGGCTTCTCTTGAGACCAATGTATAGCTCAGTGACGATACACTTCTTCAGAAGAAAGTAGTCCACGATGCAGTCGTTGCAACCACTTGACTTATCTGCCAGTCCTGCCAACGTATCACAGGTTACCGTGGAACATTTACCTCCAACACCACTTGTTGCGTTCCTCGCAATTTCTAGAGCTCCAGTCAATACCTGGAGCTCTCGAGGATGCCGAGGAGGCGTTTTGATACGACCAATGTGTAAGCCTAGCTAAGCCATGCTGCTTCAGAAAACTTCGGCCACGACATACGATAGCCGTTGCAGTCGATTGGCTTCTCTGCCACGTTCCACTGAGATCCAGCCCTGCTAAGGCACCCTCACACATTTTCCCCGAGAATGGTGCCTCCGACATCACTTCTTGCGTTCTTCAATGTTGATAAGAGCTCTACCCAATACCGCCTGCTATGCAAGTTGTCGAGCGGCCTTTTGATGCGACCAATGTGTAAGCCTATATTTAAGATACGCCTATTCAGAAGAAATTCATCTACGATCTACCCGTTGCAGTTGATTGGTTTATCTTCCACGTTCCACTGATTTCCAGCCCTCCTAAGGCACCCTCGCACATTTCCCCGAACATGTTGTGTCCGACACCGCGACCTCGCGGCTTATGTTCCTCGCATTTTTTAGCTAAGATTTCGAGACGTTTTTGATACGACCAATGTGTAGCTTAGATATGACACTTCCTCGAAAGCAAACCATCTACGATGTAGCAGTTGCATTTGATTGGCTTTTCAGCCACGTTCCACTGATTACCAGCCTCGTCAAATTATCACAGATTTCCCCAGAACCTTGCCTCCGGAACCATGGCTTGCGTTCCTCACTTTTGCTAGGATTCTTCTACTCATTATATCGGATCCACTCTACGACGTCGCGGAGGCGTATGAATACTACCAAAATCGATGTATAAACTTAATGTAGTTAAGATGCACGTCTTCGAAAACAATCGTCTTCAATCTAGCCGTCAAAATCCGTTGGCTTCTTTGCCGCGTTCCACATTATTTGATTTGCAGCCCTACAAAAAACATCACAGCTTTTTCCATCCCGAAAACTTTGCCTCCGGCTTTCGTCCCTCTCTTCTCATTGCTAGAGCTCTACTTTTTATCGAGTGCTACACATCCTGACACAAAGCTTGGCTAAGATATGCACTTCCTCATAAGCAATCCGTCTACGATGCAGTCGTTACAATCGATTGGCTTCTCTGCCACATTCAACGAGTGTTTCCGGTTTCCAGCCCTAAGAAGGCATCTCCAAATATTTTCCCGAAAACGGTGTCTCCGACACCACGGCTTGCGTTTCTCGCTTTTTCTCAAGCTCTACTCGTCACCGGGTGTTCTATGTATCGTCACGATATGCCATTTACTCATCCACACCCAGTGCTCTATGCTATATCACGATTTGCTGTTTTGTGTAAAGCTATACAAGGTACCACTTGCAGCACAGCTATGGAAACAGTTTACATCCCGCCCCTCCCAAACGAAAATATTTCCAACGTGCGGTGTGAACATGGTGGTCAT
>JAYJMJ010004657.1:0-64940 GCA_036873875.1 Laminaria ephemera | reverse complement strand
TTACATGGGAATAGAGAACAAAATAACCGATCTGATTTATGATGATTGCTTATCAAATTAAAGAAAAAAGACTTCGAAGGAAGTCTTTTTTTTGTTTTTTAAAAAAACAAGTTATAATTAAATAATTATAACTGAGGTCTTAAATGAAGAAAATAATCTTAATATTATTACCATTATTATTGTTAGGGTGTGGAAATAAAGAGATTAGAAAAAACCCTTGCAAATACAATGAACCAATTACAGAAGAAGCACTTCGTGAAATGGTAAAAAAGAACAAAGATGTAACAACAGTTTGCACATCTGAAATAAAAAACTTTTCAAAATTGTTTTATAATAAAAGGACTTTTAATCAAAATATAAGTGGTTGGGATGTATCTTCAGGTGAAAATTTCAGTAGTATGTTTAAACACGCTGAAATGTTTGATCACCCAATAGGGGGGTGGAACATGTCTAATGCAAAAGATTTATCCAATATGTTTCAAAAATCAAAAAAATTCAATAGTCCATTGAATGATTGGGATGTATCAAATGTTGAAAACATGAGTGGAATGTTTTCATATGCAGAAGCATTCAATCGTCCATTAAATAATTGGAATGTCTCAAATGTTAAAGATATGAAAACAATGTTTGCTTCTGCAAAATCATTTAATCATTCTTTAAATAATTGGAATATATTAAATGTTAAAAACATGGATGGAATGTTTCTTAGTGCAAAATCATTTAATAAGCCATTAAATGATTGGGTTTTTTTTAATACAAAAAGCGTGTCGGGAATGTTTTATAATGCAGTATCATTTAACCAACCATTAAATAACTGGAATATGTCTAAAATCGAAAATATAGAAGGTTTGTTTGAAGGAGCAATTTCATTTAATCAACCATTGAATAATTGGGATGTGTCCAATGTTAAAGAAATGCGTATGGTGTTCAGTGGTGCAAAATCGTTTAATCAACCATTGAATAATTGGAATGTTTCAAATGTTAAAAATATGAAAAGAATGTTTTCGGGTGCAGGTGCTTTTAATCATTCTTTAAATGATTGGGATGTATCGAGCGTGGATGAGATGAGTGGAATGTTCGGTTTTTCAAAGTTATTTAATCAACCATTGAATAATTGGGATGTCTCAAATGTTAAAAACATGAGAGGAATGTTTTATGGTGCAAAATCATTTAACAAACCTTTGAATAATTGGGATGTATCAAATGTAAAAGATATATCTGAAATGTTTAAAAATGCTGTTTCTTTTAATGAAAAAATAGGAAATTGGAGAACATCAAAAATAACAGATATGAGCGAAACATTTTCAGGAGCATTATCATTTAATCAACCCTTAAATAATTGGGATGTATCAAATGTTAAAAACATGAATGAAATGTTTCAAAATGCAAAGAAATTTGACCAACCATTGTTTAAATGGGTTCTATCAGATATTGAAGATATGTCTCAAATGTTTATGTTTGCAGGCTCGTTTAATCAATATATAGGTGATTGGGATGTATCTAATGGAGTAACATTTTACAGAATGTTTTATAATGCATATAATTTTGATCAAGATTTAAGTAAATGGGTTATAAAAGAAAAGAAAAAGAAACAGGTTGTTCTTTTCTCACGAGATGTTGAAAAGAACAGAATGCCGTTAGTATTATATTAAAAAAAGACCTCAAATCTGAGGTCTTTTTTTTATATTATAAATACTTATTAATCTTGATAAACGTAAGTATCGACGTTAGAGTTAAAGCCAGTTAAATCAGAATCTTCATCTTCTGCCCCAAATGATGCCATTTCTTGTGCAAGTAAATCAAATTGTGTATCTATGTTATTATCTTGAATAGATTCAATATCAGTCCAGTTTAAACTACTTCCATCATTAAAATGTATGTTTTCAATTTTATAACTGCTATTTTCATCTGCATACCAATTTTTAAGAAGCAATTTTCCAAATATAGCGTCATCTTTATTAATGTTAATGGATAAATCATTGTCAATTTTATCAAATGTAAGATGGTTTATTTCGATTCCTTCTCCAAATTTAATAGAATCATCATCTATATCTTTTGATGTTTCAATAATATCGTTTCCATCATATAAATTATAAACAATAGTGTCATTTCCATTTGAAGTAATAATAGAATCATTCCCAGTGCCAGCTTGAATATTGTTATTTCCTCCTTTATCTTTAATAATATCATCACCTGATCCAGTATAAATATTATCATTTCCAATGCCGCTATTAATAATATCATTACCATCACCGCTCTTAATAAAATTATCTCCATAACTGGTAAAAATAGTATCATCACCTTTACCAGAGTTAATGGTGTTATTTCCAAATTTAGCCTTAATTATATCGTCTCCTGCTCCTGAATCAATAATATCATTTCCATTCCCAGTATAAATTAGGTCATCACCTTTACCAGAGTTAATAATGTCGTTCCCTCCGTATCCATGAAGTCGGTTGTTACCATTTCCACCATAAATAGTGTCATTGCCTTCACCAGTTTTAACAATATCATTGCCTTCACCAGAATAAACAATATTGTTCCCATTTTTAACATTAATGATGTCATTTTTGTCAGTTCCATGTTTAACATTAACAACAGCTAAATAGTTAATATCTTGCCATGATGCTGTTGTTCCATCATTAAATTGGAATTCTTCAATTTTATAACCAGAGTTTTCGCCTTGGTAGTAAAACCATTTGTCAATGGTTAAAGAGCCTTCATTTTCAGTGCCTTCGGCAATGGAAATGACAAGTGTATTTCCCGTTATTTCGTATGATAAATCGTCAAGAGAAATCCCTTCGCCAAATTTAACAACATCATGAGCCTGTGAATAATTTTCATTGTTCCATTGGTTTTCTTTATAGTTAGATAAATTTAGCGTATCATGACCATCACCCAAATTATAAACAATAGTATCTGAGTGAGCCGTGTCATTAATGATGTCATTCCCTTTGCCACCATCATAAATATTCCCCATATCTTCAAGATGGAAAGTTCTATTTCTGTATGAAGATTTGCCATAATAGTCTGTAGAACCATTTCCTCCTCCAAGCGTATCATTTCCTTCACCACCGATCAGTGTATCTTGACCATAACCACCATCAATAATGTCATCACCATTGCCACCAATTAAAAGATCATCACCTGAATTACCATTAATAATATCATTGTCTTCACCACCATCAATGATGTCACTTAAAGTATTACCAGTGAGCCTATCATCCCCGTCATGACCTTGAATATGATTTTCAAAACCAGCTTCACCAACGATAATATCATCATTTTCAGAACCAGTGTTATTAGAAACAACTGCGGTTTCTGTAATATCTTGCCACGATGCTGTTGTTCCATCATTAAACTGGAACTCTTCAACCTTATAGCCAGAATGTTGATTCTGGTATGAGAACCATCTGTCAATGGTTAATGACCCTTCATTTTCAGTGCCTTTGGCAATTGTAATAACAAGTGTGTCACCAGTTATTTCGTATGATAAATCGTCAAGAGAAATCCCTTCACCAAATTGAATCACATCACGAGATTGAGTGTAATTTTCATTATTCCAGTTATTTTCTTTATAATTGGATAAATTTAGAGTGTCATGACCATCACCTAAATTGTAAACAATAGTGTCAGAGTGATATGTATCATAAATAGCATCATTACCTTGACCACCTTCAAAAGTAGAACCAGCGTCTGTTTTATAATATGTGCTACTGCTACTTGTATTACCACGAAGTTCTGATCTTAGAATATCGTTACCTTCTCCGCCAATTAATGTATCTTGACCATACCCTCCTTGAATAACATCATTACCTTTACCACCCTCGATAATGTCATTTTTATTATTGCCAGTAAGTGTGTCATTACCATCAAGCCCTTGAATATGATTTTCAAATCCAGCTTCACCAACGATAATATCATCATTTTTAGATCCAGTATTATTAGAAATAACGGCAAATTCGGTTATTTCTTGCCATGATACTGTTGTTCCATCGTTAAATTGAAATTCTTCAATTTTATATCCAGAGTTTGAGTTTTGATATTGAAACCATCTATTGATGGTTAAAGAGCCTTCATTTTCAGTGCCTTTGGCAATGAAAATGACAAGCGTATCACCAGTAATTTCAAAAGAAAGATCTTCTTTTGAAATCCCTTCGCCAAATTGAATAACATCACGAGATTGTGAATATTCTTCATTATTCCAGTAATTTTCTCTTAAGCTTGAAAGGTTTAACGTGTCATGTCCATCACCCAAATTGTAAATAATCGTGTCAGAGTGATTCGTGTCATGAATAATATCATCACCTTTTCCACCTTCAAAAGTAGATCCAGTGTCTTTTTTATAATAAGAAGAGCTACTTGTATGACCATTTACATGAGATTTTAGCGTGTCATTGCCTTCACCGCCAATTAATGTGTCTTGACCATAACCACCATCAATAAAATCATCACCATTACCACCATTAAGTGTATCATTATAAGAACTACCAGTAATATTATTGTCTAACTCATTGCCAAGAATAGTTAAGTCATCACGAGTAATATTTTCTTCATTTTCAGGTGAAATAAAATCAATGGTATCAATAAAGTTGTTTGCAAGAGAAAAATCAGTTTGATTTTCATCCATAATAATAACACCGAACTCTTCAAGTAATTCAGCAACCTCATGCGTAATTTGTTCTTCTGCATAGATTTCATTGGTAATGAAATCAACAAAATCAAAATCATTCAGTGTCTCACTATAAAATATTTTAAGTTCAAATGCTGTTTTTGCAGCTTCTTCTTGATCCATAGAAGATAACATTGTTTTCAAACTGTCAATAGTGTATTCATTGTTGTCAATAGAATTCATGATTGTTCCATAATTTTTTACAACATCATTATATGAAATAGCCTTGAATAAGTATTCTTTAAGATCAGAATAAAAATCATTAACAGCCGTAAAATCAGAGTTTCCAATATCAGTCGGACGGAAACGAGAGATCATTTTACCAGAGAAAATCTCAGCAACAGCTAACTTATCAAACTGTGTAATATCTTCACCATTAGGAATACCAAATGAAGAACTATTAGTGTTTTTGTAACGATCATAATAATCATCAAAATTAGATGTTGAAGCCCAAGAAAACAATATTTTATCCAATAAAACAGAGCGTTCATTTTTTGATGATGTAATTGAATATGTTTCAACTAATGCTTTTAAATCATCACTTAACATCATAGATTCGTGTAAGTCTCTTGCCAGTCCCATTTGATGAGTATTTGCAAGCACAGAAACATCTTCTGAAACAGATATTTCAGAATTGAAATGCCCTTCAGAATCATTAGTTTGAAAGTTCAAATTGGCAATATCTCGTTCTTCACCCCACGTAGTTGTGAAGCTACCTACAGCACCAAAAGTATTGCCATGTCCTGCATTCGAATTGGTATCGGTATGTTCGAGATTAATTTCAGCAACCCCAGCGTCGTCCATATCAAGAAGTTCATAAGATTGGCTAATACCATCACTGTTTGAGTCTTGCCATATTTTTAATTCACTCCAAATATCATCTTCACTGTTGATGACGCCATCGTTGTTACTGTCGTGTTCTGCAAGTGATTGGAATCCATCTTCAGCAATTTGTTCATTGCCATGTTCATCAAAACCAATAACGGTGTTATCTCCAAATAGCTCACGTCCTGAATCAATTTTTCCATTGTCATTAAGATCACGTACAAGGAATCCATCTTCTTTTGAAACCCATCCTGTGTTTTCAGCAAACCCATCGCCATCATGATCAAATTCAACACCATCATCAACGTTAATGGTTTGAATACCGTCACCGTTTAAATCAAGTGTTAAAGGATCACGACGACGAATGCGAATAATTTCTTCAATCACATCATCAATTTCTTCAATTGGTGGAGAAGTTTTTTCAAACTCTTCTTCTTTAACACTTTTTAAGTTTATATATCCTAGTTCTGGATTAATTAGTCTCATGTTTTTTATATCAATTGAAAAATAACCATTTTGACTTAATGAAGATATTTCATCATTAGAAATTTTAGAGTCGTTATTTGAATCGTTCCATAAAAATAATCTATCAAAATAAGGGTTTTTTCTGATTTCGCTGTTTTCATATCCAACCATGAAATCATTTATGGAATCAGCCTTTTCCAGTTCTTCTAATTGAGATTTAGTAACATAATCAAGTCGTGGATCTATTTCATTAATTTCTTTGTCGAAAGGTTGAAAAACAAGAACAGGATCAGCAGTGTCGAAAAGGTTATCTTTGTTTTCATCAGCTCTTAAACCAAAATCTTTCATATCTAAATTATTTTCAATTCTATCAAGTTCTGTCATATAATGTTGGAATATATTATTTAAATTTTGTTCTAAAATATTTTTATAATGAATTAAAGAATCCAAATCTTGATAAATGTCACCATCAACAATAGATACAAATTTATTAAAAAAGTCATCTTTTGTTGCAACATTATGGTTTTCAAATAAAATAGAAATTTGATTTGTTATAGTGCCCTCAATTGTTTTCATGGTTTCAAAGAAGCTATCTGTTATTGAGACAAGATCAACATTTGAATTAGCAACGTCTTCTTTTTCAAGCATCAACCCAAGCACAGATTCAGATAAATCAATGAATTTATTCTTAAAATAAATTATTTCTTGATTAATTTGTTCATCATATTCTTCGCCTAATAATTCATTGACCTTACTCTCTAAAATATTTTTATGCTCGATAAAAATATCATTGGCATAATCATCAATTAACATATTCTCATTTTCATTAAACTTAGTCTGAATATCTGTCATAATTTGCAGTTTTAGAGTTTCAAATTTATTAGTAAAACCAAGGTTTTCTTCATTAAAAACAATTTCATTAATTTCTTCTTTTAAATAGTTTAAATTACTAAGTTCAAGGGTCTCTTTATTTTTTTTGAATTCTTTAAGAATGTTTTCAAAATCAATTGTTTTTAAGACATCTAAGTTGTAAGGTTCAAAATATTCACCCCAATATTTAGAAAAGCTGGGGTTATTATTCTCTTTAAAAAGAAATCTGTTTTCAATATATTGTTCAGTAGTTTTTTGATATATTTCAACAACAATTTCTTTTTCTATATCCAATACTTCTTTAACATTGGAGTTTAAAAAATCTTTCATGTTAAAATAGTTGTTATAAAAGAATTGTTCCTCACCAGAAGAATCATCAAAAGAAGAAAAATTAAAAGAATTCAAACGAAATAAATAATCAATAATATCATCTTTGTTATTGCTAATATATAGATTTAAAATAGGCGATAATTTTTTTTCTTGTTCTAAAATAAATTCATTAATGTAATCATAATCATCAAGGTATTCTTCGTTTAAGATAGGATTTTTATCAAAATATTTAAGAAAATAGGAATCATTCCAAAAATCAGAAAGAAGTTCTGTGATTCTATCTTCATTGATAGACAAAGAAACGTCAATAATGGTTTCTTTTAAACTACTTCCATCTATATTTATAGCCTCAAAAGAATTTATTTCATCAAAGAATAACATTTCAATTAAAGAAACAACATTATCAACATTGCCTCCGTTTAATTCATGATCTTCATTGTCAGTAATTGTTTTAAAATTCTCGGCTGTTTTTTTGATTAAATTTAATTTATTCATATGTTTGTCAATGAAATCATCAGGGTTAAAATTCTTTAACAAATTGTCTATTTTGAAGCGTAATTCATCATCAATATTTTCGTGAGATTTATTTTTTTCAATAAAATTAATTAAGCCATCAATGTCTTCTCTGTATTCTTCTTCGAAATCGCTTGATACTTTATTGTTTTCTATTAATTCAAGTAATAATCGACCTTCTTCTTTTGTCGTATTATTTATAGTCTTATCTGTTAATTTTTTTCCAAAATCAATAAACGATTTAGCCTTGCTAGATAGTTCATTTCCATTAGCTTCACTATTTTCTAGAAATTCAGAAAAACCATATTCGTCAAGTACATCAAACATATCGGGAAGAAACATAATACCTTCAATCACAAGCGCAGCTTTATCCAATATAGATTCAAGCTTTCCACCTTTTTCTATAATTTTACCAACTTTACAAAGAGAAAGAACAAAATTAAAAATATTTACTGTCAATTCTGACAATTCTTCTTTGTTATATTGATTACTGGTGGAGTATCTTCTTCCTACTTTATAACTACTAACCCCAAGTTCAGCAGTTGTTGTAGCTAAATCAAATTTTTCATAAAATGGAGCAGCTTTTGTATCTTTAATTATTTGTTCTAAACCTTTTAGTGCAAGAGCAACAAGAGGGCTACCAGTTACATTTGTAATTTGATCAATAATTTGATAATCAATATCAATTTTTTCATTTTTAAGAAATTCATCACTATTTTCATCAATAAGACTCATTAAGTAGTCAACTTCAATTGCATTACCATTTTCAAAAGAATCTTTAAAAATGTTAGACAGTTTTTGTTCCATATATTCTCCGTTTAATTAGTTGATTAATTGTTAATTTAGATGTAGATTTTATATAAACATGATTAATAAGTCAACAAAAAAAACCTTTTAAAAAGGTTTTTTTTTAAATAAATATATTTAATAAAATCATATGCTTGAAGAAAAAATAAATACTTTTTGGTTTTCTAATAATAAATAATATAATTTATCAGAATGAGTGTCAAAGAAACCAAGCTTAATTGAGTTTTTGTTTTCTCTTTTTAATAGTAAAATGTTTTCATCAATACAAACTTTATTAAATATTTTACCATTTTCTTTTGTTTTTGTTGAAACAATAAGTTTATCATCGATTAATAAAGCTTCTTTATCTAGTGTTGCATATCCACTGCATTGATCTTTCTTAAATATAGCAGTTCTTTCGTTGTTAAAATTATTGAACAAGATAAAACCATTTTTTGTTTCTTCTGTTTCCCCTAAGTAATCCGTGTTAATAGAAAAACTCTGTCTTAAATTATCAGCAGAAAGACCCCAGTTATTTAGATGATAAAAATTGTTTGTAATTAAATGACTTAGTTCTTTTTCTTTAAAATCATTCCCTAAATTCATTATTGATTTTTTTACAAAGTCAATATTTTTGTATTCTGAATAAGTTTTTTTACCAATTGTAGAAAAATAACGAAAATATTTAAAAGTATCAGATGAAGGTTCAAAAGAACTTATTTTATTTTTATGAATCGTTGGCAAGGCATAAATATTGTCAAAACCAATAACCTTAGAATCATCTTTAATTATATTTATTTCTTTGTTTGAATTTTCAATAACGGTGTCATCGGATATAAAAAATGTGTTTTTATAAAAAGAAATAAAATTCTTGTTGTTGCGAAAAACTCTCCCAATTCCACCAAATTTGTATCCTTTTAAAACTATTGCATTATTTTTTTTTGAAAAGACAATAAATTCAGCAGAACGAATTCCATCAAAAAGAACCATGTAATATTCATCAGATATATTTTTCAAATGTATTTGTGAAAAAGTATAATCTTTGTTTTTAAGAGTATAGTAATCTTTTTCTTCTAGGTATGTCAAAAAGACACCGTTATTTCTTTCATTTGCAATCAAATTAAATGATGCACAATAAAATAAAACAAAAATTAAAATAAATTGCATATAATATTTCTCCAATGATGTTAATGCTGTTAATAATATAATAATATCAAAAAAAAAGAAAAATAAAAGAATTTTTTTAATTTTAAATGCAAATTATTTTTAATTAAATCACCCTCTCTCTTTTAAACTTTCATCAATTGATTTTCTAACAGGGTTAAAAAAGAAATCAATGATTTTTCGAGTGCCAGTTTTAGCTTCAACAATAACTGACATTCCACTGTTTATATCGATATATTTATTTTCAATAAATAGTTTAGTTTCGTTTAGTTTTACTTTAACTTTGAAAACCAATCCAAGGTTTTCATCTTGAATGGCATCATTTGAAATATCAGTAATAACACCACTCAACGATCCATGTTTCACAAAATTAAAGGTATCAACTTTAACAACGGTATCTTGTCCTTTGCTTAGGAAACCAATATCTTTATTTAACACCATTGCTTCAACAATCAATTCATCATTTTCAGGAACAACTCGAAGTGCAGGCTCTGTTGCATTAAGAGATCCTCCTTTTGTGTGAATTGCTAAATCTTGCACATAGCCATTGATTGGTGCTCTTATCTCATGATGCTCTAATGATTCCAAATATTGATGTCTTTCAAGCACTCCGTTTTTAACAATGTTATAAGATTCAGCTAATCGATTTTGTAAATCCAGTTTTTTGTTGCTGTATAAATCATCGATTTGATTTTGCGCAGTTTGTATTTGTATTTTTAAAGACTCAATTATATTGCTCTGTAATCTCAAATTATATTGAGCTTCAATTAATGACTGTTTTAAGTCAAGGTATTCTGTTTCACTTGCCATTTTGGATTTATATAATCGACGCATAGCAGCTTCACGTTTCTCAATTAAAGGTAAAATAGCTTCTAATTTTGATTTAGTTAGTTCAGCTTCAATCTTTTTATTTTTAAATTGTGCCATTTCACTAATTTGTATCTTTAATTTAGATCCAAGCTCTTCCAGTTCTTGTCTATAAAGTAATCGGTTTCGTAAAACAACATCTTCTTTAAGCTCTAATGATTCATCAAAAACAGGTTCTTTTATTTCTTTGAGATTGTGAATGTGGTCAAAAAAATAAGATAACCAAGTGTTTTTTGCTAAGTTGTCTTGAATTTGTAAATTAATTTGTTGAATTTTGGATTCAGTAACTGTTTTATCTAAAACAATAAGTAGATCTCCTTTTTTAACAAAATCACCGTCTTTTACTAAAATATCTTCAACAACGCCTGTGATTGCAGGTTGAATTATTTTTACTTTACCATTTGGAACGATTTTACCCTGTGAAGTTGCAACAATATTAACTTCTCCAATAGCTGCCCAAGTGATCATGAAAACAATAAAAGCAGCTAACACCCAAAGAATCATTCTACCAATTGGTGATGGTGGAGACTCTTGTATAGCTAAAACAGGAGGAAAGAATTCGCAATCTGCTCTTTTTAATTTAAACAATTCTTTAATACTTTTAAACATATTACATCCCTTCCAGTTGGTTGTTAGATTGATAGTCATTAAGTCGTTTATAATAACCTTCTTCCATTTTCATTAATTCATTATGGTCGCCACGTTCTACAATTTCGCCTCTTTCCATAACAATGATTTCATCTGAATCTCGAACTGTGCTTAGTCGGTGTGCAATAATAAAAACAGTTCTTCCTTTAACAATTTCACGCATGTTAGATTGAATAAGTGCTTCGGATTCATAATCCAGTGCTGATGTTGCTTCATCGAAAATTAGAATTTTAGGGTCAGTGATTAGGGCACGAGCAATCGCAATGCGTTGTTTTTGACCACCAGATAAACCACCACCTTGTTCTGCGAGAACAGTGTTGTATCCGTCAGGCAAATCAATAATAAACTCATGCGCCCCTGCTTGTTTTGCTGATTCAATGATCTTTTCATCACTAACACTTGGATCTGAAAGTGCTATGTTATCTCTAATGCTGCGACTGAATAGAAAGTTTTCTTGAAGAACCACACCAATCTGTTGACGTAACCAAGCTACATCAGCTCTCTGAGTATCAATTCCATCAACTAAAACACGACCTTCACTTGGCACATACAAGCGCTGAACAAGCTTTGTCAGGGTGCTTTTTCCAGAACCTGAACGTCCCACGATACCTACTACTTTACCCGCTTCGATTTCAAGATTTAATTTTTTGATAATCGGTTTGTCATTAACATTATATCCAAACGTAATGTTTTCGAACTTAACATTACCAGTAAGGCTTGGAAGCCTTGCTTCATCAGTATTAGCTTTTCTTTCTGTTGGAATATTTAGGATCTCACCAAGTCGCTGAACGGAAATATGAATTTGCTGAAAATCTTGCCATAATTGAGCTAAACGAAGAATAGGTGCAGATACCCGACCAGCAAAGATATTAACGGCAATAAGTTGTCCCATAGTGATTTCACCTGCCAACACAGCATTTGCACCAAACCATAGAATGGCAATAGTCACACTCTTACTTACTAATTGAGTTAAGTTGCTACCGATATTGCCAATTTGTGCAACAGCAAAGCTTGAATTTGTAAATACAGCAAGTTTCTCATCCCAGTCTTTACTAAACTTGGGTTCTAGTGCTTTTGTTTTTAATGTTTGAATACCAGTAATACTTTCTACTAAAAAGGCTTGATTTTCTGCGCCATATTGAAATTTTTCATCCAAGTTTTTTCGTAAAACAGGAGTAACAAGTGCTGCAATTAAAAAGTAAAAAGGAACAGAGAATAAAACAACTAATGCTAAAGTTGTGCTGTAATAGAACATGACTCCGAAGAATACAAATGTGAAGAATGTATCAATAAGTAATGTGATTGTTGAACCTGTTATAAATTGACGGACGTTTTCAAGTTCTTTAACACGAGCAACAGTTTGTCCGACTTTACGAGAATCAAAGTAACTGACAGGCAAATTAACAAGATGTTTGAATAATTGTGATCCAAGAGAAACATCCAGCCTGTTTGCTGTATGGTTTTGGACATAAGTTCTTAAAAGGTTTAATGCAAAATCAACAAAGGTAACAACAATAAATCCAATGGCTAATACATTAAGAGTAGAGACTCCGTTATGAACAATAACCTTGTCAATAACCGTTTGGAAAAATATAGGGGTTGCAAGAGCAAGTATTTGAATAAAAAAAGATGCAACAATAATATCTATTACATATTTTTTGTATTTTTTAAGAGCTTGAAAAAACCAAGAAAATCCAAATTTAGTTGTTTCATCAAGAACAGCATTTGCTTTTTTAAAATAGATGGCTTTTGAAAAATCACTATCAGCTAATTCACCTAATGTAATGGTTCGTGGTTGTGATTCGGTTGGATTCTGAATGAGTGCTTGTTCTGAATTTGTTTTAGCTAAAACCCAGTAGTCTCCATTATCATTAAAGATGATTGCAGGTAAAGATTTGCTATCAATTTTATTGATATCAATTTTTTTAATTTTAGCTTTAAGAGATATTTCCTTAGCACCATGAACAATATCAGTGGAGTTAAACGTATCATTTTTACTTTTTGAAAGAGTATGTCTAAGTGTTTCTAAATTTATTGGCTGTTGAAAAAATTTTGATATTAATGATAACGCTGCTGCACCTTGATCCACGATTTATTCTCCTTATCTATAGGTCGCACATTTTATGTGATCTAAAGCACGTAGTCAATCAATTTTTGTATATTTTTTGATTATTTATTAACACTTTAGTTAATAACTATAGCAAATCATTTACAAGTCCTTGAGTCTAAAGTACTTTAACATTATAACAACATTCTTATTTTTTAATATTTAACAATCCAAATCTCAACAATTAGAAGACATCTTTTAATAAATTAAAAAAATGATATAATTAAAGTAACTAATAAAAAAGGATTTTATAATGGCAAAAGAAATTGATAATAACGAAATATTTGACAAAATTAGTGGATCAAAGATGACAGCAAAAGGTTCTGCTAAAAAATTAATGGGAGTAATGGCAATGGTAATGGCAATTAATGCAGTGCCAGCACCAACAGTTCAAGCAGCGGAAATGCCCGTTCAGCCAACAAATGAAATAGTCCTACTTCAAGAGTTTAAAGAGGATTTTAATTTAACATATACAGAAGGGAATCAAAAAGAGATAATTAATGCAGGTTATTTTATTAGCGATACACTTAATAAAAAAAGTTCTAATGTTAAAGATGTGGTAAATAATGCTAAAAATTCACATCAAGCTTTTTTAAATGAAAGTAATATTTTAGAAAGAGATCTTGGTTTTGTTGATTACGCAAAAGAAATCAACAATGAATACAACGTAGAAGATGCGCCTCAATTTTTATTAAGTACAATAAACTCTCCTTATCCTAATATGGATGAACTAACACCACTAGCACTAAATACGATAACAGCAAAAGCAGAATATATGACTCAAAATTTAGATAAAAAGCCTTATAAGTCTGTTGAAGAGGCTTATGATTTTATGCAAGAAAGTTATAATACAAAAATTCGTTATAATGGTGGCGCAGATGTTTATGATAAAAATGGTGAATGGGAAGATATAAGCATGGATAAAGCAGATGTAATGAAGGGATTTGTTAAATTTGCCAGCAGTGGAGTAACAGAAGAAATGAAAGATAATCTACCAAATTATTTAACGACATATAAAAAAGAAGACCAAGCTTATCAGTTAGACAATCAAACAAATGACTTAGTAAATGATTTGAAAAATGAAATAAATGAATCGAATTCTCCTGTAAAAATGGTTAAACGAACAGGTGGATTAAAAAATGGATTTTGATACTCACCGATTTAAAAAACGGGCGTTCTTGTAATTTAAATATGAAAACAAAAAAAAGAGCTTTAATATAGCTCTTTTTTTTGTTTTTCTATTGATGTTTATTTTAAGTCTGTTAAAATAGCATTTTTAAATAAGAGGTTTATCATGAAAAAATATAATATAATTGGAGATGTTCATGGTTATTCCGATCATCTTGTTAAACTACTTGAAAAAATGGGATATAAGTTAATAAATGGTTCTTATGTTCATCCTGATAATATTAAAGTTATTTTTGTAGGAGATTATATAGATCGTGGAACGCAAGAAAAATCAGTGATCAATATTGTAAAAGCAATGGTCGAAGCAGGAAGTGCAATCGCCCTAATGGGTAATCATGAATATAATGCAATTTGTTACGCTACAAAAATAAATGGTGAATACTTAAGAAAACACACAGAAAAGAATACTATGCAGCATCAAGCTTTCTTAGATGAATACCCTTTTGGATCATCCGAATATTGGGAAACAATAGAGTGGTTTAAAACTTTACCAATATTTTTTGAGGAAGGTGATTTGAGAGTTGTTCATGCTGCTTGGGTATCAAGTGAAGTTGAAAAAATCAAGTCTCTTTTAAATGATGATAATACAATAACAGAAGATCTTCTTGTCGAAATAGAGAAAGAAAATTGGGTTTACGATACAATGGAAGTTCTATTAAAAGGAGTAGAATACACATTACCAAATGGTATGACTTGGAGCGATAAAGATGGAATAGAAAGAAACACAATGCGTTTTAATTGGTTTAAACCTGTTGAAGAAGTCACTTATAAAAATTGTGCGCTGTCTATTCCTGATTATGTTGATGTTCCTGACCTATTAATAGAAAATGCAGAACCTCCTTATAATGAAGATAAAGTTGTTTTTTTTGGTCACTACTGGATGACAGGAAAGCCAAAAACAGAAACAAACAAAATTGCTTGTGTGGATTACAGCGTGGCAAAAGGAGGTTTCTTAGTTGCTTATGCTTGGCGTGGTGAAACAATACTAAAAGAAGAAAATTACATTTATTAATGGAAACAAAAAAGACCCAATAAAGAGTCTTTTTTGTTTACCGAAAAGAAATAATCAAAACACGAGCAATTTGATTACTCTTATATTCTATTATGCAAAAAAGAGTTGTCAAACATTATAATACACAAAAAAATAAAATAGACTAAATTAGATGAAAAATAATATTTATTCTAAAAATTATAGAGAGCAAAAAAAATGAAAGAAAGAAATCAAAACTATGAAAATGACAAAAATTATTTAATTAATTGTGGAATGGAAGATTTAATTGAAGATTTAGATATGATGTATGATATTCATCATCCTTTTGATTACGAAGAATCTGAAATCAGGGAAGATGATGTTGTGATCCAAATGGAGTATGCTTATAGCTGGGCAAAACGTAGATGTTATGCAGTGCGTAGAAAAGTAGGAGCAATTCTTTATAAAAATGGTCGAGCAATAAGTTCTGGATTTAATGGTACTAAGCGTGGTCATCCGAATGTTTGTGAAAAAGACGGTGCAACAATTCAAGGCGTAATACATGCAGAAAAAAATGCTTATGTGAAGTTGCTTAAAGAGGGTACAGATTCTCCAAAGAACAGTGCGTTGTTTGTGACCACCGCCAACTGTCGTGGTTGTGCAGAAGAAATAATTTTAGCAGAATCATCAAGCGTTTATTTTACGGAAATGTATCGAAGTATTGATGGGTTAGAAGAAATCATTAAAAATGGTATTTCTGTTTATCACGTTAATATGAAGATAATAGAAGAACATGATGCAGAAACGGAAGAATCAGGAGACTATGATTATCGGTCACTTCCAAGTGGTTTCATTACTCCAATTTATACAGCAACGGAAAGTAATAATGTACGAAATAAGATTGATGCAATAAAAAGAGTTAGAATGCTATATTCGGAATACTATGATGGAAAATATCATAAAAAGTTTTATGATGCAGCAGGTTCTAAACAAAAAAAACCGTAAATAAAAAAAAAACAAAGCACCTTTAATTAGGTGTTTTTCTTTTTAAATAAATAAAAAGTTGTGTAGTTTATTTATAAAAAAAAAAGATACAGCTTTTTTTTGATTTTTAATATGTTTTAATATTACAAATTAATGTTATAATTACAAGTATATTAGATATTTATGGAGAAAGGGATTCTAAAATGGATAAAAGCACAAAAGAACAACAGCTAATTGATAGTGGAATAAAAGAAGGTTTTACAAATGCATTAAATAACGTTAATGGTTCCAAAGATATTGACTTAAATGCATCAGAAGCAACAACAGCAATTCGTGATTTCACAAAAAACCAATTATTAATAAAAAACAACACATCTGATTATGTTGATTTTATTGAAGAAAAACGTTTGGCAGATATCAAGTTGTTTAAGGAATTAGAAGAAAAAGCAAAAAATGAGTCTTTGACAAATGATGAAATAGCAAAACAATCAGCCGCTTCGCCATCAGTTGCATTAAGTGGTGAGGAATATTTCACATTAAATGCTTATAAAGCAGAAAATTCAAATAAGTTTATAGAAGACAATCCAGAGAAAACTCAAGACTGGGTAGATAAATTAATTTCAGATTGGGCAGGTGTTGAAGATAAAGTAAGTAAAAGCACTAAATATGATTTATCAAAAGATCAAATTAACATGGCTTCCTCTTTACAAGTTATGGGTAATGAGTTCCCAGGCATAAAAAAGGTTGGCTTTAATGCAGTTATGTTTGCAGCAAACCCAATAGGCTTTTTGTCATCAAAAGTAATATCAACAGGCATACAAAGTTTCTTGAAAACAGAAACGGGTAAAGGTTTAGTTGAAAAAGCAAATGAAGCATGGACAAACAAATTTGGTGATGGTGTAGGAAGTAATAGAGTTAAAAAAGGTCTTGCTGCATTCGCAATGGTTGGCGCTGTAGCATTATTAGGTGTGGATCCTGATGATGTCTCTGATCTGGCAAATACTTTGACAGGAACACTTGATGCAGCAGATCCAGAGGCATTAAGTGCAGGAATAGAAAGCACAATGGATCAACCATCTCCTGAGAGCATAAGACCAGATAATACACCAAGAGGTGCATACAATCCAGCAGGTGATGCAGGAGATATTGAAAGCACGAGACCAGATAATACACCAAGAGGTGCATATAATCCAGCAGGTGATGCAGGAGATATTGAAAGTACGAGACCTGACAATACACCAAGAGGTGCATATAATCCAGCAGGCGATGCAGGTGATATGAACTCAACAGATGTTGATGCTCAAGAAGTATGGCCTGAGACTGTTACGGTTGATAAATCATTGGAATTAATTGCAAAAGATTTGCTTCCTGATGATGCACCTTATTCTGATGTTAAAGAACTAACTATGAAAATTGCAGAGCATAATGATTTATCAGATGCTGATGTTGTAATGAAAGGGATGGAGCTTGATATACCAACGCAAGAACAACTTGATGGCATTGAATTAAAAGAGTTTAAGATTGAATCAATGGACGATCTAAAAAATCTTGATAAACTACCATATGGTTCGGAATTAACACCAGACGAAGTAAAAGCTCAAATTAAAGATGTTTTAAAAAACGAATTCCCTGGTCAAGAAATGAGAATTCATGAAACAATGGCATATGTAAATCAAACATTTGAAAATGCTCCTGACAATCAATCAGTTTTTTCAATGGAGAAATTGGATTTTGATAAGTTAACAGAAATAATGCATGGTGATAATAAAATAGAGCTTGTTGATGAACAAGAAAGCCCTTATTCTTATAAAGAAGTAGTAAACAATGAAATGAAGAATAATGCAGTAGATTATGATGTAAAAACACCAGAAGAAATAACATCTGATGAACAAGAAAGCCCTTATTCTTACAAAGAAGTAGTAAACAATGAAATGAAGAATAATGCAGTAGATTATGATGCAAAAACACCTGAACAAATGACGTCTGATGAGCAAGACTCTCCTTATAATATTAAAGAAGTGAATAATAATGAAAAATTGAATGCAAGCTTAACTGCAGAAGAAGCCGCAATTCAAAAGCTGAATGGTGGGGCAACAGTAAGCACTCCTGCTGTTGATGATACTCCTCAATACATGACGAATGATGCAGGTCGAGTTAATTTTGATAATGGCGATGCTGGTTTAGACGAAGGTGTGAAAACACCAGAAGAAGTCGCAATTCAAAAGCTGAATGGTGGGGCAACAGTAAGCACTCCTGATATTGATGATACTCCTCAATATATGACGAATGATGCAGGTCGAGTTAATTTTGACAATGGCGATGCAGGTTTAGATGATGATACTCCTCAATATATGACGAATGATGCAGGTCGAGTTAATTTTGATAATGGTGATGCAGGTTTAGATGATGATATTGATGTTTTAGATATTGAACCAGGTGTTCAATCAACGGCTCAGACAGCACCAAGCTCACCAACCAATTTCGATAGCAAGTTCGAGAGTAAGCTTGATGATAGATTTGCTGATATGGACAAATTGAAAGCAGAATGGGATCAAGAGTTTAATGAAAAAGCAGAAAGGATGGTTGCAGAATCGAATGAAATGGTTAAGCCTCAGTCAGAATTTACACAAGCAGAAAAATCTGCTGCAATTGATAAGTTTGAAGATGGTGGAATATCTTTTTCAGAAAAATCAGTATCACTTAATGGTCATGCAGAAACAGCGTATAGTGTTAATGGTGTAAATATTGATAAAGCAAATATGCAAACGGAATTGAGAAATATTATTGAAGAACCAAGTAGCTCTTTTCAAGATAAATTTGGAATGAGTAAGGCAGAAGCTGTAACAGATTATTTAGAAAGTAATCCAGAAGAGACTGTAAATATGTTAGACGGTAATAAACCGGAAAGTCCAGTTCAAAAACAAGAAGATAGCTTATTGTCAGAATTGCAAAATGAAGAAAGACCTAGTAATGCAAATGGCAGCGAAGAAACTTCAAATCGCAAGAAATACAAACCTTCTTAATGAAGAATATAAAAAAGGCAACCATTGGTTGCCTTTTTTTTCTTTTTAGTAGTAGTACCAACCTGCATTGCATACGTATTTTTCACCACCAATTTCGTCATAACGTTCTTCACGGATTTTACGATTCATATCTGCATTCATTTTCGTTTTTTGAAGACGATTGTAATGTTTGCGGTATTTACGAGGAACACCTGTTTTGTAATGACCACGCAAATATTTTTGATATTTAGACTTGTTATCCTCATCCATTATCGCTCCGCCTTTAAAGCGTTCCACTCTTCGTTCAGTAGAGTGCCAGCAGCAATCGAAGTAGTATGATATAATATGACCACGAATTACTTTGTTGTTTTTGCTAGTGTGACGATATGTTCTTGACATAATTTATTCTCCTGTTATTGAATTCACCGACGTATTCGGGAAGTGCAATAACGAGAAACCTCATTTTTATAGCGCATAAATGCTCCTTTATTTGACTTTCAATAAGTATATAACAATAACAAAAATAATGCAATATTTTTTATTAATAAAAATTAGCAATGATGTTAAGAATAAAAAATTTTGTAGATAGATTCTGGCTGTATCGACAATTAGCCTCTAATCTTTAGCTTTTTTTTTATTTTTAATTGTTTTATGAGAGCCAACCTGCAAAATAAAAACTAAGATAAGTTTTAATGGTAAAAGCCATTGTTTTTTAATGCATTTAGATATATTATGTTTGAAGTTTTTAAAGATTAATTAGGAGAAACAACAATGACTATTAGTGTAAACACAAACGTATCGGCAATGACATCTCAACGAAATCTGGCATCTGCAACAGCAGGCGTAGAGAAAAGTATGGAACGTTTATCAACAGGTTCTAAAATCAATAGTGCTAAAGATGACGCTGCGGGTCTTCAGATATCAAATCGTTTACAAACTCAAGAGCGTGGTCTTGATGTAGCAATGCGAAATGCTAATGATGGTATGTCAATATCTCAAACAGCAGAAGGTGCAATGGAAGAAACAACCAATATTCTTCAACGTATGCGTGATTTATCATTGCAGTCAGCAAATGGAGCCAACTCAAAGAGCGAACGTGTTGCAATTCAGGAAGAAGTAAGTTCATTGCAAGATGAAATGAATCGAATCGCAGAAACAACATCTTTTGGAGGAAAAAATCTATTGAATGGGACTTTTGGTAAGTCTAACTTTCAAGTTGGTGCGAATTCAGGTGAAACAATTGAACTATCTCTAAGTAATATGCGTTCGGATGCTAATGGTATGACATCTCTTGCTACAAAAGGTGCAAATCAAATGGCTTCGGATTGGAAATCAAGTGCAGGTGATATATTTAATGTCTCTTACAATGATGATAATGGCGATGCTCAATCAATTGATATTGCAATGAATGAAGGAGATAGTTTAGAAGAAGTAGCAACAATGATTAATGGTCGAACAGATATGCTACAAGCTTCGGTAACAGAAGATAACGAACTTCAATTAGTAACAAGTCAAGAAAATGCTTCAAAGGGTCTATCAGTAGGTGGTTCTATCGCTTCAGCAACAGGTGTTGATATTTCAAGTGCAACAACCAAAAGTGTTGGAGATGTAGACGTAACAACAGCAGCAGGTGCTCAAGAAGCAGTAAGCTTAATTGATGAAGGGTTGAAGTATGTTGATAGTAATCGTGCTTCTCTTGGTGCAGTTCAAAACCGTATAGATCACACAGTAAATAACTTATCGAATATTCAAGAGAATGTATCCCAGTCAAACAGTCGCATTAAAGATACAGACTATGCAAAAGAAACAACTGAATTGATGAAGCAACAAATTTTACAAAAATCAAGTACAGCAATTTTAGCACAAGCAAAGGCAGCGCCTTCATTAGCTCAATCTCTATTATAATTAAAAACTATTAATTAAATTAAAAAAAACCGTAAAATTCATATTTACGGTTTTTTTATGTTTTTAATTGTTGTTTAAAAAAGTATCTTTTTAATTAATCCATTGACGGTAATAAATATTCCACCAAGCAAAGAAGATACTGGGATAACTAAATTGTTGTAAGCAGAGTTAATATCGCTGAATAGGTAGTAAATGGTAATCGCTGATACAATGGCAGTGATTGTTAATGAAAGAGCTGTTGAAACAACAGATTTCTTTTCCACGCCATAAAAGTTATGATTAATAACTGACATAATAGTGGTTCCTTAATATAATATAAAACATGGGTATATCATCAGACTATACTATAATACTCATTAAACCAAATTATTTTGCTTTAAAAACAATAAAAAATAAAAAAAACAAAAAACTATTTACTTTAAAAAAAGGTTTTTTTTAATATTAAGATAAGACTAGGTTTATTTAAGTTTGTTTTATTTTTAAAAAAAAAGAATGCTAAATAGCATTCTAATCATTTATAATTTCATTTGATTCATTTTTATATCGATATTGAATAAGTGCTTCTAAATTTCTTTTTTCTTTTTTCAATAGTATATGATATATTTCTTTGTTTTCTTCTTTGTTTTTGATTACATTTAAAACAAAATCTTTATCTGTTAGAGCTTCTTCGATAATTGATTTAGAATAACCTTTTTTCTTTGCAATATTAATGTTATTAATTGATTTACTATGAATAGCATTAAAAAAGAAATGAAACGAAAATAAAAAAGAAACAAAAGTAAATATTAATGATAGAAGGTAATCGTTAGTTGAATATGTAAAAGCTAATGGAATAAGAACATCAAAAACAAAGAAAGAAACAATAGTAAACAAAGAAAACATAATGATAAAGAAATCAATGCTCATCTTTTTTTTATTTGTTTTTTTATAATATAAAGCAATGAAAGAATAAATAAGAAAAACAAATGTTGAAACACAAGATAATATAATAGGAATTCTGAAATTAATATTGTCACCTGAAATTAATGAAAGCCCAATAGCAATCAAAGAAAATAGATTAAGGATCACAAAGAAAACGATGATAGATCCTGTTGTAATAATTTTATCATGGTTTTGGTTATTAATATTTAATAATTTAATGTCTTTTTTTGTCGTATTAATTAAATCATTTGCTTTTTTTAAATTCATAAATTGTCTCATATTTGTAGTTGTCATTCATTGTATAACACTTCTTTATTTTTACAATATTTATTAATGAGTATTTCATCTATGTTTATTTCTTTTTCTCTCTTTTTTGTCTCTATGAAATAATAATACATTTCTTTTTCATTTTTATCGCCATGTTCAAATTTTTTAAAAGCAATCAAATCTTCTTTAGTTTTTAAGTGCTGTGTAAAAACACTATTTATGTTTGTTATAAAATTAAAATAAGAGTCAGAATATTCACGATGATTATATTTTTTATATATAGAAGTAATAGATTTAAAAATACAAAAAAGCAAAGAAAATAATAGACAAAATTTCCCAATATAAAACCATTCTGATCGATTTAAGATAGTTTCAAAGAATAGTGCATAATCTCTTAAAAGCTTTGTAGAAATAAAAAAGAATATCCAGTGAAAAGTAAGAAAAGAAGTTGCTTTTGATCCTGTTATTTTCCATTGACCATTTTTATTAAATATTTTAAAAAAAAGATAAAATGAAAGAATAAAAAGTAAGCAAGATATTCCATGCATTCCTTTTAAAAGAAATTGACTGAATATTTCTCCATCTCTATCGACATTAATATCAGTTAGTTTTGTGGCTAAATAAGTCAGATTTGTTCCACTTTCATCCATGACTTTTATCGTGTTACTGCTTATTCCTTCTCTTACAGAAAGAACGATAAGCCCAATAATAACATAAATATAACTAATAATATTAATCCAATAGAGATTGTGCCTTTTATAAGCATCTTTTTTTTTGATATTGAATTCTTTTTTTAAATTATCAAGAGACATAAGTATCCTTATTCGTTTTCTATGCTAATAGTAACATCAATCTCATTGATTTCTGTTATAATTAAATTATGTTGTTTGAATATTTCTTCCGATTTGAGAATTTCATAAAGATAAGGCATTTTATTTTTGTTTTCAATTATTTTTTGTTTATAGTTGTCATCTTCAATCAATGTTTTTGTTTTTTTATAGAGTAAAATATCTTTTTTGTGTTTTATATTATATGCTTTATTTTTTTTTAAAGATTCTTGAATTAAGAAACATCCATGTGTAAAAAGTAAAAACAATATAATGGTATTAAGTAAATAACCAATGTTAAAATTTAAATCCGAATCAAAAGAAGAGAATAATGTAAATAAATGGCTAATACTAATTGAAAACATAAAAAGACAAGATAAAAAAATTATTGTAAAAAATAAAAGAACTTCTCTATTATTTTTATTTTTTTTTAAAATAACAAAGTCTAAAAGATTGAGAAAGAAAAGAAAAGGAAATCCTTTTAAAATAAAATCATTATAATCTGCAATACTATGATGATCTATTAAATCAAATTGAAAAAAACAAGTAGAATAAACAATTAAGTAAAGAACAAAAAAAACAAGTGAAGCCATTTCATAAATAATCTCCATAGGATGAATGTCTTCTATATATTTATTTTGTGCAATTTTATTTTCAAGTATTTCAAGTTTTTTAAGTTCCATTAATTCACTCTGTGTTTTAAAAATTAAATGTTATCAAAATCAATTTTCATTGTCAACTATTCTTTTTTTCGAAAAAAATGATATACTATAATAAAGAGTATATATGGGAGGAAAAGATGTCAAAATTATATGAATACAGTTTACAAAGAACAGAAAGCATTAAATCAATGGATAAGTTAAATTTAAGTGATGAATTTAATGAGTTTAAACTAAACCAAGAAGCAAGACATCAATCATCAATGAACAAATTTGATAAAACAAAAATGGGTTCGATGATGTTAGCAGCGGCAGGTGCACTGGGTGTAGCAGGCTGTATGATAGGTGGTGCTTTATCTGCCCCTGCTTTAGTAACAGGGATAGCAGCAGTGTATGCAGTAGGTGGTGTTGGTATTGGTGCAAAAATTGGAGAAATGTTTTCCAAAAACAAGCACGAGAAAGAGTATGGGAATTCAGATGTGTTTTTAAAAGAAATGGATGCAAAAAATAGTGAAATGGGAGAAGATTTCTATAACGACTTTGTAGAAAGAATGGATAGTAACCCCGCTCTTTCAGATTCACTATCAAGAGTAAGTGATAAATTTAAAGAAAAGAAAGAATCTATGATGTTAGAGGAGTCTTTGTCAAATGAAATAGATTCAATGTCAAATAAAAATGAAACAGCTTTAAATAAAAAAATAAAACAAGGTCATAAAAATAAAATATAAAAAAAAAGCACTTCGAGTGCTTTTTTTTATATTATTTTATTAGCATCATTTGCAAAATGGTTAATATCTATAATAAAATGTTGGAAATGACTTTCTTTTATTTTTCCCTGACCTTTTTCAATTGATTGTTTAATAATTTCAATGTCATCAACATGATATTCAATCATGGTAAGCATCATTTCCATATCATCCATTTTTCGTGTGTTAGATTCAATATGTTTCTCGATTTTGTTAATTAAGACCTGTAACTTACTTTCTATAATAGATATATTTTTTAAATTCATAATTTCTCCAAAACACCTTTTAAATTCTATAATACTATTATTATACCATAACTTTAAAAAAAACAATAACTAATCATTTTCAATTCTGTTTATATTAATATTTTTTAATGACTTATTTTTATCTATTAATTTCAAAATTGTATCGTTTTTAGCGTCTTGAAAAACAAGATTTGTAAATATAAACTTTTTATTATTGATTAAAGCAGTGACAATTTTTTCATCTTTAAATGCATTATCATTGATTTTTTTCATTTTTTTATTTATTAACTTATTTTTTTTCATCATTGAAAAAGTCAAAGCGCTTGTATCTTTAATCACTAAAAATGTCTTGTAAAATAAAAAGAAAGATAAAATAACAAGTAAAAACATAACTCCTAAAAATAAAATAGGAGTGCTTAAACTAGTTAAAAAAGGAAAAGTTAAAAGAAGTATTGTGATAAAAACATTTTCTATAAAAAGAAAAAGAAAATAAATCGACTCTGTTAAATAGTTAAAAAAAGGAATAGGAAAGTGACTGTATTGAAAGCTATCATGTTTTGCAGATATGATTGCTCCAAGTGAAATAAAGAAAAAATGGGTTGAATAACAAAAGACAGAAATAAAAAAATTTTTCGTTTTTAAAATCATTTTGCAATAACAAAATGTTGAAAAAGAAATGAAACAAATAAAAACAAAATTATACAAATGTACATTATTTAAAAGAAGTCTAACAAAATGGTGACTAGATAAGTCAGACGAAGCATCAAGAAAAACCCATTCGAATGCAAGATCTAAAAACTCAAAAGCATTTAAAAAAATAAAAAAAGATGTCGCAATAAAAGAAAGGATTATACTTATTAAAGTGTAAGGTCTAAGGAGACCAGACATATATTGATGTAGATGTTTTTTGTTTGCTCTTTCTATTTGTGAAATATCCAATTTAAGACTCCTTTTATCGTCAGAGTAAAATAACAAAATATATAAAAATAGTCAATAAAAAAAACAATAGTGTTATCAAGTTTTAATGAGCAAAATCATTTAAAAAGTAAACAACGGGAAATTGAAAGAAATAATAGAAATTCGATACTTCTATAGTCTTAATTTAAAATCACGTTTTATATATTTTTTATACAAAAAAAAAGAATCATTAATTTGTGATCAAGTTTTACTTCATTTATACAATACTATTAAAGGTGACTTCTGATTTATAATTGTTTTCAAGTTTATTGATAATGTTCTTTTTTATAACAGCATTTTTTGATTCATTGATTTTTTCAACCTCAACATCTATATCACAAATTGCATTAAAATTTTTCATTTATTTAAAACATTTTGATTATTGCATTGATCATAATAATATCAAAAAAAAATAAATAAGAAAGAAAAAAAACACAAAACAAAAACAAGAGAAGGGAAGCGAAAAGTTTGTTTTTTCAATGGGGGTGGACTACCGCAACTATCCCGCAGAGAATAAATAGTTGTATTAAAAATATTTTAAACAAGGGTCTTTTTTACCAAGGAAGACAATATTGATACTATTCTCGTTCTTTCTCTTGTTTTTGCCTTGATTTAAACTTTTTTTTGATTATTGTTTTTTTGCTCTAAAAAGATGTTTTTTTTCTTGTTTAAAATATTTAATGATGTTTTATCTAATCTCCCTAGGCATATTATTGGAATCAGAATATTGTTTTTTTTGCTTTGAAAATTTTTAAAATTGAGCAAATCAAAGAAGGTGGTATGATAAAAGTTAAACAAAGTTTATCGATTTCATTTAGGATGAAAATTAAAAAAAGGGGTTTAACAATGCAAAACAAATTAGGATTAATAATGTTATTACTATCGTCAAGCACATATGCGAATTATGTTGTTGTCGTCGATAAGGAAGATAACGGTAGATATAAGATAACAGAACCAACAGAACCAGAAATTGTCAGAAAAGGTTACATAATCGATTTCATATCAATAAGTAGTGTCGAAAGTAGAAATGCTCATGATGTAACACAAACAACAAACTCACATTGGGAAGAACATTTTGGAACAACAAGTGACTTAGTTTTAAATGCAGTTGCAGGAAATAGCACTCTTTATAAAGAAGCCGCTGGAAAAGATACAATAAATTGGTTTGATCCTGATAAAACATTGGAGCTTACCGCTCAACAAGCCTGTGTGTTTGGTGATTTTTCAGAATCAGATATTCAATATCTTGATAAAGATGGAAATGTTGTATTTTGGACAAGAACCAGAACTGAAGGTGATTATGGTGGCGCTTTACTCTATGGAAAAAGTTCTGACTATTCAGATGCTACAAACACAGGAGATAACGCATTACATCCAATTGTTCATGGTCATCTAAACTTTGATAAAGAAAACAATACAGTTTCCTATACGAATAAATCAACTGGTGATTATGAAATGAATAGTTGGGTTTTGTCTAATGTTGATGTTGGCTCAATCACTCAAATAAAATTAGACTATGCCGTTGTCTACAGCTCTTATACAGGTGGAACCTGTGGCGCTAATCTTAAATTAGAAATATTATAACAAATTTGGAAAAAAGAATAAAGAAAAGTGCTTCGGTGCTTTTCTTTTTTATTGAAAAAAGAGATTTTTTAGTGTATAGTTATTTTCCGCAATCAAAAAGAGGTTCTTTTGTGAATAATTTAATAGAACGATATGAAGCAAATATGAAAGAAAAGAAAGCTGTTGAAAATGACATAAAGTTAATAGAATCTGCCCTATTAGAAGGAAATCCTGTTTATATTGGTAGCCCTTTAATTTATACCATAATTTTTTTCTTATTTTTTGTGTCTTGGGGTTCTTTTTTGTTTGTTTCTTTAAATTATGGAGATTCATTTAATAGTTTGTTTTTATTAATAACAACGGTGGCATCTATTTTAGTATATTTTGTTTCAGTAAAAAAACTCCCCTTTTTGTTGAAAGAAAAGTCAAATAAAGCAGATGTTGAATTTATATCGGAAATATTCGCATTAAGTTTTAACATGTTTACTTCTTGGTTATTCATAATCTTAACAATTGTTTTTTTTCTCATGGATACTTGTGATTTCATTAAGAATACTTTAAAAAACAAATCAACAAGAAAGGTCTCAAAAGAGGGTCTATTTGAAAAAGAAAAACACCTAAAATTGCTTGCAAAAAAAGAAAAATTAATGTTTGATGAAATAATTGAAGATCATAGTTTGTTAAAGTTGTTGAAAGAGAAGACCCCTCATTCAGATTTATTAAAAGAGATTGAAAGAGTGTTGACTAAAGATTATGAAAAAGAAGATATTGTATCTTACCACATTAAAAAGAGTGAAAAAATGAAAATGATGAACGTTTAATTTTATTATTGCTACCCTGTTTGATTTGATAGTTTACTCGTTGAATTAAGTTATTTAAAAAATATTGAAAAAAGAAAGGTGTTATATGGAATATCCAAAATTAATTAAAGAATATCAAGAAATAGAATTGAATGAAATAGAGTTAGAAAAAAAAACATTAGAACAAAATAAGAAGCTAAAAAATTTAAAGTCAGTAAAAAAAATGAAATTGAATTGGCTTGTGTTTTTTGAATCACTGGTTCTATTTGTTTTAACCAACGGTTTATTTTTTATTTGTAATATAAATGGGTTTGAGAAGTCTGTTATAGTGCTTGATCCATTTTCTTATATGATGACAACCATCATAATAGGAGTGTGTATAGATTGGTTCTGGACAGAATCTAAAACAAAATTTTTTGGCTCAAGAGAACCAAAAGATTCAATAATAATATGCGTAAATTTCATATTTATTTTTAACATTATTACAATATCAATAACTATTTTATACTTTTTAATAAAAGGTATCTATGATGTTGTGTATTATTTTAATAATAAGAAAAACGAATCAGTTTCTGATGTAGAAAAAACAATAGATTCTATACAGTCAGAAAAAAAAGTCTTAAAAGAAAAAAGGCTAGATTTAATGGAATTAATGAAAGACGATTCAGATTCGCTTTATTTTATTAATAAAGAAAAAAAGTTTAAAAAAATAAATGAAGAAATAACAAAAAAATTAGAAAAAGAATATGAATATAAAAATATTATAGAGCATCATATTAAAAACAAAGAAAAAGAATTTATGGAGAATTTTTAAAAATGAATTTAACATCAATAGATTTATTATCAAGATATTTGAAAATAGAAGAAAAGATTAAAGGTGCAGAAAAAAAAATCAAACAACAAACTAAAGAAGTAACTGTTTTAAAAAATAAAAAAGCACGTAAGTTTGAAAAAAAAGAATGTCTCAAAACATTTATTATTCAATTATGTTTAATAAGTATATTATCTATTGTTTCATTGTGGTGCATAGGAAACTTAATTCCTCTTTTGTTTTTTTCTATTGCAATAATGGTTCCTTCCTTGATGTTTAGCATTTCATCTAAGTTAAATCGTTCGGATTCAGACCTTCGTTATATGGGTATAATTCCAGTAATAGCTCCAATAACAATCTGCATGTCTTTGTTCCTCTTAGCCCGTTATGAAATACAAGATATTAAAATAAAAAACATAATAAAAAAAAATCACGTTGATGCAAAAAAAGATTTGGATAAAAAGCTGTCTGTTCTATTCGAAAAAGAGGAAGAAATCATTAATATGTTAATAATTGATGAAGAATCTCTTGTTGTTATAAACAATAATAAAAGATACTATCGGTTAAAGTTGAAAGTAGAAAAAATACTGAAAGAAAGAGTTTCTTCTCAAAGCATAATAGACTACTATATCCAAACAAGATCAAACAAGAATGTGATTGAAAATTATTAATAAAGGACTTAAAATAAATGAAAAACAAAATAGAAAAAATAATTAAAGCGAGTGTTGATGTTGATCTCTCTTTACATGCAATGAAATGTGGAAAATTTTATTTTTCATGGATTGATCTTATGTCTTTTATCGTATTGATTACCGCCCCTATACCTTTTTTTTCTATCTTGTTAGGTATCGATCCGAATGAATCCTTGAAACCTTTAATGATTCCATTATTGATGGGAATGGTTATGGCTCTCTTCGTTATATTTTATTTTTTTCAGCCGATACATAAAAAGCGATATAATGCAGGTAAAATAGGTTCTGTTGTTTTATCGGAATTGTCGGATAGCTTACGTCTAAAAGATTTTTATAAATATGACTATTTTCCTGACAGCTTGACGGAAAGAGAACAATATAAATTATTTGAAATCATAAAAGCATCGATCAAAATTGAAAAATCCAAATGGAATGAACTATCTATAACGGAAAAAGAATTTGTTTGTGAAATTGAGGATTTTATAAACAATGATGCTGATTTTTCAAAGAAAATAATGAGGTTGTTTATTATTTTTGAAAAGAATAAAGATTTAATTATTGTTGAAAACGAATAAGATAGTAAGGTGAAAAAAGTGGAAAATAAATTTATCATAGAGTTAACAGAAAACACTGATAAAAAATTAAAAATAGAAACAGAAATAAAAAAAATGAAGGATTCAATAGGCACTGGTTCTTATGCATCAAAAATGATGTCGATACAGTTTTATTTTACAATATTGATAGCAAATGTTTTTTTTATTTTTTTGAATGTAAAGAAGATGACAGGATTTGGAACTAATGTTTTTGAAACATTATTAGCTCATAATTATTTATATGTTTTTGTAATAGTTTACTTATTAATAAACGCTATTATTATGATGATTTTAAGTGCAGAAGAAAAAAAGAATGAAAACCTCAATGAAAATATTCGCACAAGTCATTTGCTTATTATTACCTGGTTGCTCTCAGCAGTGCCTGTTTTTAATTTGTTCGTGCTTTATAGCGGGTTAAATAAAATACTATGGTCAGAAATAAAAGAAAAAAGAAAAACAAAAGTAATAATTGATAAAATTAATACTTCAATAAAAAATAAAAAAACAAAAATTAAAGAAACGGAAAAAGAGCGTCGATTTATCATAGAAAAAGCTGTTTTAGATGAATCATTTTTAAATGAAGTGCAAAATAATGAAAATAGAAAAATAAGAATAGAAGTTAAAGAGATGTTGGAAAAGAAGTATGGCGAATATGATGTCATTTCTTACCATAAAGAAAAACAAAAAAACATGATAACGGATTAAAAAATTGTTAACTCTAAAATATAAAGAAAAAAATTAATCATTGATGAAAAATAAGAATTAAATAAAGATTCTAAAAAACGCCTTGTTGGTGTTTTTTTTGTTTTCTATTTAAATGTTTTTTAATTACTAAATTAAATAATGTAGACTAAAAAATGAAAACAAACGTTATAGTGTAGTTGACATATTATAAAATTAAAATAAATGGAGAAATCGAATGAAAAAAATATTTTTACCGATGGTGCTTTTTTCTTTTTTTGCAAATGCAGAATTAACACCAGGTATTACGGAACCTTATGACATAATAAAAGTAACTGCTGAGATAGAAGGTTCTATAACTCATTACGACAAAGAAATTGGTCAAAAAGTAGGAAGCTCACCTTTAGTTGAAATAAATGACAAAAAAATAAAACTGTTAAGAGATTTAGCAAAAGAAGAATTATCTCAAATAAATACAGAAAAAGATTATTACATTAAAAAATTAAATAGATATGAAAATCTTTTAAAGCAAAAAAATCTTTCAGAATCAGATTATGAAGATGTTCTTTATCAATTAAATGTCGCTAAAAACAAATTGGCTCAACAAAAAATCACAATACAGCAAAAAGAAGATGACTTAGAAAATACGAAAATATATGGGAAAGAAAATTATATTGTTTCAAAAAGAAATATCGAAGTTGGAGAATATGTCGGTATTGCAACAGAACTTTATGAATTAATAGATGTTAGAAAATTAAAAGTATCAGTGATGGCTTCTGAAAAGATGATTTCTTTTTTTGATGTTGGAAAAAGAGTTAATGTAATTGTAGATGAATTAGAATATGAAGGTGTTGTAAAATACAAAGGAGTCTCAGTAATGGACGAAACTTATGCTTATCCTGTAGTAATAGAGATAGATAATCCAGAAAGTCAAATACCTGTTGCAAAAACAGTGTTTGTAGAATATGGAGAAATATAAGTGGGAATAATTAAATTTTTTGCAGAAAGAAGTTTTTTCGCTGCAATGATGTCTTTTTTTGTTGTTTTAATTGGTGGTGTGGTTCTATCAGGGTTGAAACTTCAAGAATTTCCAGATGCTGAAATACCTATGACATTTGTATCAACAAATATTTCAAGTGCTGCTGCAAGTGACATTGAAAGTGGTGTAACAAATAGAATAGAAGATGAGTTAAGATCCGTAGCAGGAATAGATTATATGACATCAGAGTCATCTGAGGGTCGTTCTATGATAAGAATTAGCATTGATGATGGAGAAGACTTAGATAAAGTAAATGATGACATACAATCGGCAGTAGATAACACACAAGGTATTCTGGATCAAGAAATTCCATCAGTAGAACCATTTAATACAGGTCGATTTGCAGTAATGTCTTTTGGCGTTTATACAGAAGAAGGGACGGAATCAGATCTTCAAAATTATTCAAGAGAATTGGAAAAGAAAATTAGAAAATTGTCAACAGTTTCTGGTGTTACTGTGAATGGTTTAAGAGAAAGAGAATTTATAATAGAGCTAAACCCAGATTTAATAAAAGCTTATAAGTTGGATTTCAATACAATTTCTGACAAAATAAGAAAAAGAAATATAGAATCTTCTGGTGGTTTGCTTAAAGATAATGGATTAGAAAAAAGAATTTTAACTTATTCTAAAATAAATAGTGTAGAAGAATTATCAGAAATGATTGTAGGTATTAAGAATGGTGGTATTAAAATACGACTAAACGATATAGCAACAATAACTGATACTTTTGAGAAAAAAGAAAGTTCTTCCTATATTGGTGAAAAAATGGGGATATCTTTTGATATAAATAAAGCTTCCTCCGCTGATATTAGAGATACTATTTCTGATATTAAAGAATTGATAGAGTCTGAAAAAGAGATGTTTGATGGAGTTTATAAATATAAACTTGGAATGGATTTATCAAAAGATATGAGCGAAAGATTTAATATCGTTTTATATAATGGTCTTGTTGGTTTATTTTTGGTTGTGTTAGTTTTATCTTTGTCGTTAAGAAAAGAAGTATCTATGTGGGTTTCAATATCAATTCCTTTTTGTGTTCTTGGTGTAATTGCCTTACTTCCTGTATTTGGAATATCATTAGATACAATAACATTAGCAGCATTATTGTTGGTTATAGGAATAATAGTAGATGATTCAGTTGTGGTCGCAGAATCAATTTCTCAATATAGATTAAAAGGTTTGTCTCCAATTGATGCAAGTGTCGAAGGTGTTAAGGATGTTTTTAAACCTCTTATAGCTTCATTAATGACAACATGTTTGGTCTTTATGCCGATGCTGTTTTTAACGGGTGGTTTAGGGATGTTTGTGTTTGTTGTACCAGTGGTTGTTATTTTATCTCTAATTCTATCAATGATAGATTGTTTCATTCTTCTTCCAGCTCATATAAAAAACATGAAAACAAAAGAAGAAAAAGATAATTTTAAAAGTTTAAAAATTATTTATATAAAAACTCTAAAAAAAGTAATAAATAACAAGTTTAAAACAATTGTTGCTTCTTTAATATTAATGATGGCTGCTTTATCAACGATTACATTATTAAAGGTTGATTTCTTTCCTACAGATGATGCAAAATACATGAAAGTAAAAGTTATTGCACCAACAGGATCTACAATAGAAGATGTTGAAAATTTTAATATTAACATTGTAAAATTAATAAAAGAAAAGGCTGGTAATGATCTAGTTTCTGTTATATTAAACAACGCATCTCCATCATCGTCTGGTATGATTGAATTAGTTAATGTAACGGAAAGAGAATTATCGGCAGAAGAGTATGCGTTGAAGTTTAGAGGGTTTTCAGAAAAAGGTTTTAAAGTGGCAATCCGTGTTGATGGAGGAGCAGGTCCACCTAAAGGAGACCCAATAGCTGTAAGAATAATTTCTGGTAATGATGAAAAACGTGAGTCTGCCATATTAGAATTAACTCAATTTTTAGAATCAAAATCTTATGTAACAGAAATTGAATCAACAGATGATATAAAAGACAAACAAATAAGAGTGATTCCTGATTATGAATGGATTGAAAAATACAACTATTCAGTTCAAGAGTTGTCTCAATTATTAAGAATTAGTTTTGATGGAGAAGTTAGCACAAGTGTTTGGCTAGGTGATGATGAGGTAGATATAAGATTGCAATTAGACGAAGATTCTAAAAAAATAGAAAACCTTAAAAACACGAAAATAGAAATGCCAAATGGTCAATGGATTCCACTGGGTCAATTAGTAAGTATAGAGGAAGTGACAGTAGTAAGTGAACTTAAACATTACAATGGAGAAAGATATACAGGTATAACAGCAGATATAACAGATGAAAATATCTCACCATCTCAAATATCAAAAGAAATAAGAGATAGATTTAAAGATGATCTCTTTGTTAAGTATGAAATAGGTGGTCAAGCAGAAGATACAGAAGATGCAATGAATCAATTAATTAAAGCATTTTTTATATCAGTAGTTGGCATGTATTTTATTCTTGCAATCTTATTAAACTCATTATTGCAGCCATTATTGATATTAACAATACTACCATATGCTTTTTCAGGATCAATTGCAGCAGTGTTTTTACATGGTGCAGATTTATCCTTCTTTGGACTTATAGGTTTATTAGGTATGTTTGGTGTTGTTGTAAACAATTCCTTGGTTTTAATAAATAAAGCAAATGAATTGAGGGCAATGGGTCAAGATAAGTTTTCTGCAATAATAAGTGCTGCTGAAACAAGACTGAGACCAATTATATTAACAAGTTTGACAACAATATTTTGCTTAATGCCTCTTGTTTATGGTATCGGTGGAAAAGATGCCTTTATGAGTCCAATGGCAATGACATTAGGTTATGGATTATTGTTGACAATACCAATTGTTTTATTTGTAATACCCTGTTATTACTTAATTGTAACAAAAGAAAATAAATTTAATTCTTAAAGTAAAAAAGAGAAGCTATTGCTTCTCTTTTTTTATAAAAAAATAGACAGACTTGAAAAACATGGTATTTTTATTTAGTAAATAAAGGAGATCTTGTATGTCATTTTCATTGATAGTTCGTTTTTTTGTGATAGGTATGTTAGGTGTTGCAGTAATAGGCTTTTTCTTTACAGCACTTTGGTTTATCGCATTTTTTATTGCTTTTTATGTGTTGTCACTACATTTATTTAATGAAGATGGTGGACTGGCTTATAGTTTGGGAGATCATTATTTAAACCCAGGGAAAAATTTTGGATTGGTAGTGGCGGCATTAGTTCCGACAGGGTTGATATGGTTTATAAATGATAAATGGTTAGGTTTTTTTCCATTTTGATAAAAGAAGTAAAGTTTAAAAAGAGAGCGATACTCTCTTTTTTTTGTTTTAAATTTTGTTGATTACAATTTTAGAATCACCCATATACATATTTTCTATGTGATGATAAAGATCACTTGTTGACTTAAATACTATTTCATATTCAAACTTATCGTCAGGTGTAAGAACAGTCATTAAATAGCCACCTTTCTTTATAATTCGAATGATCATATGTCTTTCGTCAAGTAGACGATCATACTTTAATTGAATATCAGGGATTTTGTCTTTATATTTGTAAGTAGATTTTGAGGTAAAATCATTTTCATGAACATTGCAGTCAGGTTCGTATTTAGGCATATTTTTAAGCATTTCAAAAATATAAATCTTTTGTAATATATTAGATTTACTTGTGTCCATAATAAAAATATCATAATTTCTTTTATCTTTAAAATAGATGCTATCGAAATAATAATTTTCCGCAATTTCTTTTAGTTTTTCTTCTTGGAAATTAATTTCTTCTGGTTCTTTATTTATTCTAATCTCATGCTCTTTAAAATTTTTGTAGCCTGAAGAACTGGTTGACAATTCATGTTTGTTGAAATAACGGACTTGACCATCAGGTTCAATCATAACATAGGCTTCTTCTGCTAATGTTATTAATGGGTTGTTTTCCCAATAGGCTTTGATTTCTTTATAACCATTGTCAAATCCAAAAAAAGCACATGCTGCATCACGAGATGTTTTTTCATATTTATCATATTCATTATTTTCGACAACATCATTTAAATTATGGTGTCGAACGTTGGTCATTCGTCTTGCCCAAAATTCTAGTTCTTGATTATTTTTTGGTATTTCCATCAATGTCACCTCTATTTAATAATGCGAATATTATATCAAAAAAAACATTTAAAAGTCAATAAAAAAAATGTAATTATTGTTGAGGTTTAAAAAATGAAATATTTCATTTCAAAATAAAAAATCAGCACCGAAGTGCTGATTTTTAGTCGTTTTCCATTAAGTTTTTATTTTGGCTAGTTTCATCTGGCTCAAAGTATCCATTTATGATTTTTTCAACACTTTTGACTTGTTCCATTTTCTTCACCTCTTTTGCTTTTAATTCTTTAAATTCGTCAATAATTTCTTTGATTAATCTGTAGTTTTTATCAGACTCATCCAGTCCTTTGAATATGTTTAGTACTTCTCTCATTTGTTCTTCTGATTCGAATATATTAGATTTAATTTTATTAAATTGAATTAAATTTTGTTTTCCATTATTTTCAAGTTCTTTATTTAGTTTTTTGGAGAATAAACCGCCTTTGATAGTATTAATAAGTGAAACTAAAAACAATATGGAAATAATAGAAGTAATCACTATTAAAAAATAATTTAACTTTGCATATTCATTAATATATTGATAACTATTAAAACCTGAGACTACACTAGAAACAATCAGTATAGGCATGGAAAAAAGCACTGAAAAAACGAGAGATACTGCTGTGTCTCCACCTATTTCTTTGAAAATATGAGTAGATATAAACCCTCTAATCAAAATAAGAACACTTAAAAAAATTGGAGAATAAAAAATAAAAAAGTATTTGTTTTTTAATTCGGAAAGATCAATGTTATAATAACTCATTGATTTTAAGTGTTCAGTGGTTTCTTTTATGTCAAAAAAAGAGGTGTTAAAATCAATTGTGTTATTTGCATTAACATGAATAAATAAATTGTCTATCTCCGTAAGGTAGTAAAGAAAAAGAGAGCTTTCTTCGGTTTTTAAATGATTTTGATATAAATCTTGAACACAGTTAAGCATATCAACAATGTAATTATAATTAAACAAAATAATACAAATAAAAAAACATAAAGAAAGAGAGTACATGATAAGACCTGCATTAGCAGAGAAGGCTTTACGGTTCTTTTCTTTTAATTGATTTGTTTTTTGTATCTCTCTACTTGTTTTAATATATTTATCAATCATTCTTATCTCCAGTTATCTTAATACATATGGATGATATCATAAAACAACAATAAAAAGCAACCAAAAGTTCAATTGAGGAAGCTTAATTTTTAGAATAATAGATAATAACCATATCCTGCAAGAATTGCCATAGAGAAGACAACAAACAAGAATGCAGCAATCATTTTATTTTTAAAGATTGATTTAAGAAGAATGACTTCTGTTAAGCTTGCCCCTGCGCTACCTATTATTAACGCCATAATAGCCCCCATACCCATTCCTTTAGACATTAATGCAGCACTTAATGGAATAACAGTTTCTACTCGAACATATAATGGAACACCAATAATTGCAGCAAGTGGAATGGCAAGTGGATTATCAGCCCCAGAAACACTAGCAATAAAATCTGCTGGAACAAAGCCATGAATTAAAGCACCAATACCAACCCCTAACAACATGTAAGGAAAGAAGGTTTTAAATTCTGATAATGTAGATAACCAGTTTTTCTTCCAAAAATCAGCAGTTTTTTCTTTTTCTTTACTACAGCAACTAGGTGTATCTTTTTTTGTTTCTTCTATATTTCCACAAGCATCTTTTTTATCACTACAACTTGATATTTCATTGTTTTGATAGGTTTCAGATTTAACATGTTTTTCAAAACCAAGTTTCTCTAAAATATAACCACCAAACATAGCAACAGGTGCAGAAATCAAAGCATAAAAGACAGTAACTTTCCAGCCAAAGGTAATAAAGAACAAACCAATAATAATAGGATTAAGTAACGGACTAGCAAATAAAAATGTAACCACGGTACCAAAACTAGCATTAGCCTTTAATAATCCTTTTAAAAAAGGAATGGTGGAACAAGAACAAAAAGGAGTTACAGCACCAAGTAATACAGCCATAAAATAACCTTTGATGCTTTTACTGCTCAAAGCACTTTGTATTTTTTCGGGTGGAAGATAGCGTTGTAACCCCCCCACTAGATAATTAACAACCAAAAACAAAACAGTAAGTTCTGCTGCTAAAAACAGGAACATTCCCGATGCTTCTTTTAGCATTTCTAAATAATTCATGAAATTTCCAAATTTAATAATAAAAACATAGAAACATAATATAAAGAAAAAATATTTCGAAAAGAGTCGAAACATAAATTCAAAAAAAACATTTCCAATTTAGTCGAAACATTAACATTGATTGATTTGAATGTCAAATTGATAAGTGGTCGAAAACAAAATAAATCTTGAATATTATTGATTGTTTGTTATAATAGGCGAATAATTAAAGGAGTCCAAGATGACAAAAGCAATCTACGCACTTTCAGCCGATCCAATAACCCTTGGTCATATAAATGTAATAGAACGTGCTGCAAAAATGTTTGATGAAGTAATTGTTGGTATAGGTCAAAATGCCAAAAAAAAATATATGTTTTCTTTAGAAAAGAGAGAAACTATCGCAAGAAGTTCGTTGTCTTCATTAATGAAAAAACATAATATAAAAGTGCAATCTTTTAGTGGTGCATTGGTTGATTTTGCAATGGAAAACGAAGCAACTGTTGTCATTCGTGGTTTGAGAGATGTTAATGATTTTCAATCTGAACAAAATTTAGCAAGTATAAATAAAAATCTTTACAAAGATTTAGAGACTTGTTTTATTCTTTCGGAAGGCGACTATTACGTCAGTTCAAGTGCAACAAAAGAAATCGTTGAAAATGGTTTTTCAGCAGACAATTATTTAACTATGCCAGCAAAAGCAGCACTTCAAAAAGAAATATCAGGACAAATATTTGTCGGTATAACTGGTTTAATGGGTAGTGGTAAATCTTATGTTGCTTCTCAGTTAGAACAATATTCAAAAAATCAACATGTAAAAATATGGAACTTAGATTTAGATGTTCTTTGTCATGAAGTTTATGATGAAACCAATAAAAAATTTGAAAAACAAAGAAGACAATTATCTGATCTTTTTGGTGTTCTTGACCGTTCTGAAATAGGTAGGCAGGCTTTTGAAGATCCCAATAAGCTTGAAAAGTTAAATAAAATATTCAAAGAGGTAATAGAATATCAAGTTCGAAATAAATCAAAAGAGAAAAAAGGTATAATACTTTTAAATGGTGCTACTCTGGTAGTGAATAACTATATTAATTTATGTAACAATCAAATGTTGTTCGTTGAAGCAAAAGACAAAACAAGACATTCTCGTTGTGAAGAAAATCGTGGTGTTCCGAAAGAAGTTGTTATTGAACGTGATAAAATAATGATGATTTTAGATGATCAAAAAAATGTATTGAATGACAAAATAAAAGAAAGTGGTTATGGTTTCGTAATTGATGTGGACAATGATAAACGAGTTAATATTAAAAAAGTGTATGACGCATTAATTGAAAAATTATAAAAAATAGAGATTAAAAAAGCCGCTTCATAGCGGCTTTTTTAATGTGTAAACTTAATCATTGATAATTTCATTTTGATTTTGATTTTTTAAACAAAAAGCATTATTTATATCATTGTTTAATTCATTTAATTCTATTTTTTGTTTATGAATACTTTTAAATTCGCTTAACAAGCGACTAGCGAATTTATTTTGAATACCATCTTTTTTGGAATGAAGACATTTAATTTTAGCAATTTTACGCATTTCATTTTCATTATTTAAAATATTCTTTTTAATTACTTCTATGTTCTGTAAAACTTCATTGTTTTCATTCTTTAAAAATTCCCGTGTATCATCACTGATGTCAGAAGTTGTTTTTTTTAAAATAAAAGATAAAAGATAAAGAAAGAGACAAGCTTCTATAAAAAAATGTAGCCCATGAAACAAGGATGACATCTGATATTCTGAAATCATTAGAAAAACAATTGAAATAAAAGAAATAATTGAAGGTATAAACATGAATCCATCATCGTAAGCATGCTTACTAAGTTTAAACCATTTTTTTTTACTTTCATGTGTGTTGTCATAACAAAAATAAATAATAGCAGTGTGACAATAAATTAATATGAAAAAGGGAGATAAAACGACAAGATTGTGAAAGATAGTATCTTTGTAATAGAAAGATTTAATTATAGAAAGCAAATCATTTTTTTCATGAACCACATACCGCCCTTCAAAAACATCCCAATTTTCTGCAATAAAGCGTAAGAAATCAGAGAAAAAAACATTAATAGTAAAAAGAGCTATAATGGCAAAAAATAGAGGTTTTGTATTTTTTTGTCGTATTTTTAGGTTTAAATTTTTGTTGTAATTTTTTATTGCCTGATTGTTTTTTTCTAATTTCTTGTGATTTTTCAAATATTCATCAAACATAGTTCCTCCTGTGGTTGACGAATAATATCATAAACAAAAATAAAAAACAATAAAAAAAGAACCGAATGGTTCTTTTTAAAATCCTATTTGAAAAAAACGTGATTTACACTTATAATTAACATTTTTTTGAATCATTGTGTCTATTTTGTCATAAAAAACATTCATTAACAAGTTGTATCTTAATTGTTCATGATTACTTGTAAAGTGGTCAACTTCATTTTCCAAAATAAGAAACAAATCGTCTATTTCTTCCAATGTTAAAAATCTTATAGAAGAAAGTAGCTCCATTCTTTCATAATCAGCGTATTTTACTTTGAATATAGTGCTTTCATCATTAAAGTAAGCAAAATTGATAAAACCTAGTGCTAAAAACGCTCCAAACATAAATATGGCATATAAAACGTCAGATAGATCACCAATTGTTTTTGATAAAACATTATGATCTACATCATTTGTGATTCCATGATTAAAATATGTAAAAACACTCATCAGAACGATAATTCCAAAAGAAGAAAAAAAGACAAATGGAATGTATCTATCTTTGTATTCTTTTATAATTTTAGCAGATAGATTATAGACTTCAATATATTTATCGTCTAGCATTAATATTTCCTATTTTTTTAATATCTACATACTTTATTAGTAACATAAATAGTAATCATTTCAAGCATTAAAATGTTATAATGTTTATTATTAAAAAATATTTTATATATTTAAAAGGCTAAAATTAGCTTTATTTCTTTTTTTTATGATATTTAAAAGATCTTTTTCATCTTCACTTAATTTATTGGGTATTTTTGTTTTTATTTTTGCTTTCAAGCTGTATCCATTGAAATGAGGGTCTGGTAAATCCAGTGTAAGTTCATTTTGAGAACATTCTTTAACCGTGTAAGGAACTTTTTGTCCTAGAATGTTTAAAAATACTTTTCCACCAATTAACATAGTTAAATAATCAATTTCGGTAACAGAAACAATACAATGGTTTTCATCAACATAAGCATGCTCTGTGTTTTCATGATTTATGAAGATATCAATGATACCTTGCTCGGTTTTGATTTGAACAACATCAGAAATACAGCTCTTTGGAGGTATACTAATAAAATATGTTTTTTTTGTTGCTTTGTGAACAACAGTTTTAGTACAACCAGAATACGCTTCTTCCAATGTTATTGAAATGGTCATTTTGAATCTGTTGTTGTAATTTTTTTCATATTGTTCAAAAATTTGATTATATTTTTTTCTTTTATCATTATCTGAAAGTGTTTTATATGCTTCCTGTATATCAAGAAACATGTTGTTGCGGTTACTCCCGATTTTATCGGGATGATAAAGTGTTGCTTTTTTTTTGTAAGCCATTTTGACTTCTTTTTTTGAAGAAGCCTTCTCAACCCCCAAAATATTATAATAATTTTTCATATTATCTAAATCCCATAATAATAATTTTTACTTATATAAAAGAGCTTTTTAATGCTAAAAATCTTCTTTTTTTATTTAAGTTCATCCTACTGATCTTATTTATACATAAATTAACATATTTTCGAAAAAAAACAAGATTCCTTATAAATCAATGACATTTTATAGTGGAAGAAGTAACAATTTGAGAAGAAATAAAGTAATGTTATAATAAAATAAGAATGGAGGAAATTATGGAAGAGTGGAAAAAAAGAGTGAAATTTGCAACAGAATTAGCAATAGAAGAACAAGAAAAGTTTGAGAAGAAACATGATTTGTCAAAATATGAAGAGTACACATTTGATTTAAAAACAGGAGATATTATTTTTTCAAAAGAAGGTGAATCATTGCTTGTAAAAAGTCAAGTTGTAGGATCTATTTACCATGCAAAAGAAAATGTATCAGTTTGGGTTTGGTCTTGGGATAATGATTATGTATTTGATGATGCTAAAAAAGAAATGGAAAGAATGAGGCGTTTTGGAGAGGAATCAGATTTTTTAGCTATAAAAAATAGTTTTTGGGAAGCAGAAGAAATTGATGCATTACAAGTTGCAAGCGTGACGCTAAGTATTATTGATGGTCAATCCATTTATTGTTGTAATTTAGGTAGTAATGATTATTATGTCGTTATAAAATCAGCAACAAATGAATCGATAAAAAAAATAAAAAGAAAAAACAAAATATAGTTGAAAATCGATTATAATTTTGATAGAATGCCTGTCTAATTTAGATAGGTGTTTTTTATGAAAATAATTGATAGATACATAGAAAATTGCAAGAAGATACAAGAAAATGAAAAATTTATATTTGATGTAAAAAAAGAAGAAGTAGGTAAAGCATTTTTCTTTTTTCAATCGAGAGCTTATCAAAATTTTTTTGTATCAATCATGCTTGCAATAACTTATTTCATGGTGCGTATCGATGCCCCAGATATGATTATTTATTTTTTTTGTTCAATGAAACTTATAACAATTCTTTGTCTTGGGATAGATATTGAAGTTGAAGAAAAAAAATTGAATTATAATTTGTTTAAAAGAATTGTTTTATCAACTGGAATCTATGCATTGACTATTGGTTTTATGATTTTTAATGAATATTCACAGTTATTAGTTATAATGGTTACAAGTGGATGGTTTTTCTTTTCTGGGATTGTTTCTTGTCTTACTCAACAAAAAATAAAGAAAAAATATGCTTCAAGTTTTCAATATTGGAATAAAAATGTATTACCGATTATTAAAGAACAAGAGAGAATAAAAGAATTTGTAATAAAAGATGAAGAGACAATATTGAACGTTTTAGAATATAGTGAAACAATGTCTCATTGTGACCACTTCTATTTTTATGGTCTATACCGAGAAAAAATTGAACCAATCTACAAACACATAGATGAAAAAGAAGTGTCTAAGATAGAGTTGCAAAAAGAAAAAAACAGAATGTTGATAACGACAGAATAAGAAATAGGACAAATTGATGAATGAATTAAAATTTAAAGATTATAAGAAAGCATATGAATACGTTGTAAACAACAGATATAAAACAATAAAAGCTGTTCCTAAAGACATGTTGATGAATAATAAAGACACATTAAAAAAAAATAAAGAGAAAAACAGATTGATGAATGCAGTGTCAATCTATTCTTTATTTAATATAATTTTTTTGTTTATAATGATGACAAAGTTTGATGATGGTATATTCACTGTTATAACTGTTTTGGTCTTTGTCTTTGCTCAAACTGTAATATCTTTCCTTTGTTCAAGAGAATTAGGGCGGTTTATGATTTTCAAGTTGTCCTTATCCGTTTTATTTTTAGTTTTTTCACTTTCTATGATATATTCATTTTCTTTTATAAATATGTCAAATGAATTATTAGAAACAATTCCTTTTTTAATGTCTATGATACCAATCATAATTCCAATTTATTCTATTTATAAAAAAATAGAGATATTTTTTATAAATAGAGAGATCTTAAAAAAGTCAGATAAATTATTGTTATCTTTTAAAAAAGATATTCATCTAACAAAGGCAATGAAAGATTTAGAAAAAATGGAAAAAAGTTTTGATTCAGACATTGATTTTAAAGATTTTTTATTAAGTTATACACCAAAAGAAAAAGAAAAAGGTGTGCATAATCATTTACTTTCATTGTTTTGTTATACAGATAGGTCAAATAAACAAAGAGTAATTAGTTATTTAAAATTAAAAAACATAAAAGAAGAAATCGCAAATATTTAGTTTTTTTGAATTTTTATAATTATAAAATGACTCTTTTTTCATTATTGATTTCAATGATTGGATAAAGAAAAAACATTAAAAAATAAGTTTCAAATTTTAAAGAGGTTATAATGTTAAAAACAATAAAAAAAAGGTTTTTAGAATATATTTTGTTTCGAAGTGAAGAAGCAAAATATTTAGAAATCAAAGATGTAAGTAAGCAAATTTTAAAGATATTGATTGCATCAATATTCGTTGTGTTGTTTAGTTATTTAATGGTAAAGACAGAACTGTTTGGTTTGTGGATTGTGCCTTTTGTTCTTGCTCTTGGGCTAATATATGATAGATTTGTGTTAATATTTTCTTGGTTAAAGAAAAACAAAAAAAAGAAGGTTTTATGATTATAAATAAATTAGCGTTGTTTTTATCGATATCATTGTCAGGAACAGCAATGGCAGAAGTGATATATCATGATAGTATAACAATAAAAGATGTATTAATAGAAAAAAAAGAATCAACTGAGTATTTTGAAAAAATAAAATGTGGAAGTTATCATTGTTATGGAATAAAGGATAAAAATCTTTATGCAATAGGTTTTAATTCACAAGGTCAACTTGGAACAAAGAATAGAGAGTCAACGAAAACATGGAAAATAGTTGTAAAAGAAGGTGTTCTTGATGTTGCTCCAAGTCAATTTGGTGGTTGTGTTTACTTGGAGAATGGATTAAAATATCAAACAGGTAGAATAGAAAAAATAAACAAAGAACATATTCCTAAAGAAATTGAAACATGGACAGAAACGAAAAAATGTTTAAAAGAAAAGTCGCAATAAGCGGCTTTTTTTTATTGCCACTCGATGCCACTTCATGTATAATACTCTTATGAATAGAGAGGTGATTATGACTAAATCAACATTATCAAGAATAAGAAAATTATATTATTTAAATCTAATGCAAGATTATGTCCTGCCGATGCCATTAATTATAATAGCTTTGATGGTTATTACAGGTCAAATAGTAACATTAACATCTATAGTTATTGTAAGCATATGTTTTCTTTTAAGTTATGCAATTCCATTAATTTATCTGAGTTATCGTTATGATTATGATCTAACACGTTCACCTTATCAAGCTTTGCTTAAAGAATCAGATGATTTATCAATTATTGAAATATCAAATATTTTGTTTAAAGAAAGATTGCGACTAAGAAAAGAAAATAAATCAGAGTTATTAGATGATGTTGTTATGGATTTAGATTCAATTCTTCAAAGCAGAATACAAAGATCAGAAGACATAAGTAATCTTGTTAAATCTTTAAGTCATCCATTGATTAAAGAAGATCAGTTTTTAAAAAAGTTAATTAAACACAAGTTATCAATTGTAGAACCAACAAAAGAAAGAGCTTATAAAGATAAAGATGTTCTTTTAAGTGCTTTGTCAAAAATAGAGAACACCGTTTTCAACAATTCGTTGATGACAACAAAGTAAGGGAGAAAAATGTTTAAAGAAGAGCATAAAACAGTAAAATTATTTGAAAAAACAAAAATAGCTTTCAATAAAAGATTACAAATATATCTCGGTATATTGGCATTAATCTCTTTGACTTTATTTGTTTTTATTAAGTTTATGAGTGGAGATGTTTTTAGTTTTATTTTTAATTTGATTCTTTTCAGTGAAATTACTGCCGCACTTTCACTTATAATCTATGTAAACATAAAAGACAGAAAGAAATCTCTTTTTAATCTACCAAGAAGAACAGAAGATTTTCTAAGAGATGCTGATTTAATAACAAGATCCATCTATTTGGAAAAACATTATGGAATAGAAAGCATGTCATTTGAAGATTCTGCTTATTTTTTGGGATTAGTCAATAAAATATCAAGAGAATCTGATCTAAAGGTTCTAACTAATTTATTGGATTTAAAGATAATCAATGATCCAACAAAAGATTATTTAAAAAAAGCTGTTTTAAAAAGAATAACAACATTAAGTTCAGAACATTGCATTGATGGGAAAAGCGACATTGAAGTTTTAGAAAAAGCATTGCTAAAATTAAAAGAAAAGAACAAAATTAAAGAATCAAATGTATCAATAATCACAAATGAATAAGGCAAAAAAAAACAAATGAAAAAAACTTATAAATCAGAAGCAAGAGAAGTAAAAAAAAGAGCATTAGCTGCAAGATTAACATTTAGACAAAGAAAGTTGTTTTTAGACGTTCAACCTTATTTAACAGCAGTTTTTTTTATGGTCTTATCAGGTATAATTGTAAGTGTAGGTATAGATAACGAATACCCAATTATCGCATGGATATCTTTATGTGTAATTAGTATCCCAATGTATCTTGTTATTCTTGTTATGTTTAATTGTATACCTAAATTTTCAACGTTGGATGAGCACATAGAATATTCATTAAAAGAATATTTAAAACAGCACTCTTGGAGAAATGTCTCAATGTTATTAAAAAAACACAAATTTCCTAAAATAATAGAGTCTGCGCTGTTGCGTATTTTACTAACAAAAGTGTCAAGAATGGTTAAGAGAAAAGAAATTATTGAGACTTTGGAAAAATTTGGTCATGTTAAATACATAGAAGAAGAAAAGAAGTTTATGATGGTAGAAAAAGAAAAAAGACTTGAATAAACATTAAATAACTGATATAATTTACTTCTATTTTGAGAGGTGTTTAAGATGAACGAGATTGAATTAAAAAAGTTAAAGCTAAATAGAGATGCAAAATATGGTGTAGGTAAAAAAATGGGAAATCAATTATGGTTTCATAAAAACTATATTTTATGTATTTTATCTGGTGAAGAATATTTTAAATACAAAAATGAACTACCTTTTGATTTTGAATACACTGTTTTACGATGGAATGAAAAAGATCAAGAACTTGCTTTTATTGAGTGTAAAGATTTTGATAAATCAAATGAACCCATTGTTGGTAGAGTAATGAGAGTAAAAAAATCAAAAGAATCCTATTGTTTGTTAGATGTAAAAACCGCACCAAGCAATCCTTTAATTTATCATCATAAATGGCTTTTTGTAAAAGATGGATATATTGGCTTTAATGTTGAAGAAAGCAAAAGTAGAAGCTTAACTTGGAAAACAAAACTTGGTGTGAATAAAAGCTTGTCAAGTAAGATAGGTCGCATGAATTTTTGGGATCAATGGTTAAAACAAGAAAACTTAGAAGAAAGAGTTTGAGAACAAATTTATGAATAATGAATTACCGAAAGAATGGTCTGTTTATCTAAATTTAGAAGATATAAATCAAGAAATAACGTCTGCCAAAACTGCAAGATGTCAACGCCCAAGAACATTGAAAGTATTAAAAGCAATTGGTGCAAATGAAGAAATAACTTTGCTTGATGTTGGTTGCGGAAATGGAAATCAACTTTATAAAGAAGAATTGCTATCAATAGGCGTTGATTACAATGGTTGTGATCCCTACAATAAACCTATTAATGAAAATATTAAAGCAATTAATAAGTGTATGAATGGTGGTGCAGATATTGTTACTCTTAATAATGTTCTAAACACAATAAGTCAGTCGGAAGTTAGAAATGGAATCTTGAACCAGTGCAAAAATGCAATAAAAACAGAGTCGGGAATGCTTTTAATTTTAATATATGAAGGTGTTCTTTCTAATAAAGAAAAAGAATTGGGTCTTTCATCAAAAACAATGCAGCCTGTAAAAACAAGAGATGGTTGGCAAAACAGATGGAAAACAGAAAAATATGTAGAGGAAGTTCTTGAAGTATTTCCAAATGTCAAGGTGGTAACAGTGGAAGGTGCAAAATTAATAGTTGCTGCAACAAATAAAGATCTTGACTTGGACTTAAAGAAACGTGTAAAAAAGTAGACTTAAATCACAAAGCAGATTATAAAAAAATACAAAATTTGATATTTTTAATTGATTAAATGCCTTTATTGTTGTATAATGAAGGCATATTTTTTAGGAGTAACAAATGAGTTTAAATGATTTAAAATTAGTATCACTTTTTGATGGAATTGGTGGTTTTCCATTGGCTTGGGCAAAAATGTTGGGAATACCTCATAACACTTTAGATTACACAAGTTCTGAAATAGAACCTTTTTTGACTGGTATACTGAAAGAACAATTTCCAAAATCTCTACAATTAGGTGATATTGAGAAAGTTAATTTAACAACATTAAGAGGCGATGTTTTAACAATGGGGACACCTTGCACGGGTTTCTCTGTTTCAGGGAAACGTGATGGCTTAGAGAACGTTGAGTCTCGATTGTTTAAAGATGGTGTTGAAGCGATAAAAGAAGTTCAACCAGAATATTTCACTTGGGAAAATGTATTTGGCGTTTATTCAGCAAATGAAAGAAAAGAGTTCCGAGAAATTCTTCACTATTTTAAAGAAACGGGTTATGACATAGCTTGGACATTATTAGATACAAAATTCTTTGGTTGCCCACAACGTCGTCGTCGAGTTTATATGATAGGTGTAAAATCAGGAATTCCTAAATCAAATAACATTTTTGATTTTAAAGATCGTCAATGTAAAGAATTGGCAAAAAATGCAAAAGAGTTTGATAAACATTTTAAATTTGATTTTAATCCAGAATCAAAATCTCCAAATGACCACTATGCATTCTTCAATCGTCAACGTTCTGATCAATTTAAAGAAATTGGCATATCAAACACAATAGCAAAAAGAGATTTTAAAGGTTCTACAGATGTTGTTATAAAAAATGGCATTGTTAGAAGAGTAGTGCCAAAAGAACGATTGCGCTTACAAGGTATTCCAGATGATTTTTTTGATAATACTTATGAAACACAAAAAGGTGATAAACCTCGTTTCCAAGCAAATGGAATGACAGTCCCAGTTGTGGAATATGTATTTAAACAAATTGCTAAGATTCATGAAGGTAAGACAGCGACAGATGAAGATTACGAAAAAGATATATTAAGAACAAATGACATTAGAGAAGAAATGACCAAAACAAAGAAAAATGGTGATATTGAATACATAGCTATTCCATATTCAGGTCAAATGTTTTTTGATAGAGATGAAAATGGAAAAATCATAAATCATGATACGGTTGAATTTCATTTTGCAAAACGTTGTGTTGAGAGTTCTTCAACTCTTATTCCTTCTAAAATAGAAGACCTTCTTTTAGATGAAGTAGATCCGAAGTATCATTTAACAGAAAACTCATTACGTGGATATCTTAGAAGAGAATATGAATCTGGCAATAAGCTTCCAAAGAAATTAAAAGAAGTTATATTTCACCAATACCCAGATCTTTTAAAATATGCAGAAACATTAGTTTAACGTTGTAATTAAAAAAAGAAGCCACTCAACAGAGTGGCTTTTTTATTATGTATTTCAATATAATCAAAATGAATAGGTTATATATCAATAATGTTTTTCGATTAAATCTTTGCCTTTTAGAAGTAGAAATTTAGTAGGTTCTGAAAGGACATTTCCTTCTTTAATGTTATTAGGGAATTGACGATAGTAATCATTTCGTGTTTTGATCAATTTTTTGCTTGGTGATAAGACTTTACAACTGCGAAGATCAAATTTACCATTTTTAAAATTAAGATTTATAAAACGATTTGTCGCAAAACCATTAGAAAGCAAAAGATCAAAGAGAACTGTGCCTTCAAAGTTTAGAGACTGCAGTTCTTTTTCAAGTTCTAGCATATAGTCATCCATTCTAAGATAATTCATGGAAGACACAATAAGTTGATTGTCTTGGCTAAAACTAATTGTATAATTGTTAGTGTTCATTTTTTACCTTTTTTAAAATGGTTTAATAAAATTATCTTGTTTGTTTATTGCTTCAATAATAATAGATTTTAAAAAGTTTTTTCGATATTCAATAAGAATGTTTTGATCTCTACTTAACGTTTGCCCCCAAAAATAAGCATTTGAAATAGCTCTTTTATATTTTATTTCTATTTCATGGGTGTATCCATTAAAACAATGATAATCAATTATATCATTTGAATGAGCAATATAGCCAGGTGATACCTTTCTGTTTAAATGATCGATAAACAATGAAAAGGCAGAATCAGCGTTAAATATTTTGCTCAATTGGTTAGAAAAATCTTCTAAATCCACATTATTTTCAAGAAGGTCATTGTAGCAAAACTCACCAGTAAATACAACTAAATCTTTATAAAAAGTTGTGATAAGTTGTGTGTTGCAAATTAGATCGGTGTTACTAAAACATTGACTCAGTGAATCACTAACATTATCAATATTAAGATTGCTTTGAGTATGATTATGACAAATAGGCATTTCAACTACAATAGAATTTTCTGTAAAGTAGATAATTTTTCTTTCTTTCATGAAGTTAGTTTTTTCGAAAGTGTCAAAGTTAATGTAATCATTGTTTTCATTAAAATTGTTTCCGACGACACACTGAGAGGAAGCCTCGTTATTAAGAGACAGCAAATAAGATTTAACAGTTTCAAATCCTTTTTCTTTTACGAATTTATAACGAGTTTTATTAAGGTTTGTACCACACGCTTTAGAAAGTGTTTTCGTAACACTAAGAAACTGAGCTTCGTTTGTAAAACCAAATTTTTTGATAAGATGTTCCATAATATATACCTTTTAATTAGATTTGATATTAAGTCGTTCTCCAAACAAAACACCAAACTACAAAAGTATGATATTGTGAATGTTTAAATAAATAAATTAAGAAGATTTTTAATAAAGAGAACGGTGGGAAATCTAATAAACCCCTAGCGTAACAAGGGCTTCCACCTTGTTCATTTAGCTATTGTGTTTATTATATCATAGTTGCAAATAAAAAGTCAAAAAAATAGTCTCTTTCGAGACTATTTAATTAATTGATATAGAGTTTACGTCGTGCAATTAATGCAGGTAATGCTTTTTCTACCCAGAATTTTGAAGATAAATGTCCACTTGACATTCCGCCATGTGCGTGTCTTTCGCAAAAAATATATTCTTCACAATCCATTGTTTTATTTGTTAAATCAAAAAAAGTTTCATACAAAAAAGGTTCCATATCTTCAAGAGCGATAATTTGACTCCCATAAACATTTTTGATTTCTTTCCATAGGTAAGGGTCTCCTCTTAATCCCCATGATGAAAAATCAATTTCATCCATTAATTGTTTTAATGTTGGTTTTGGATAGCAACTGTTTTCTATGTCATTTAAAAGAAAAGTGTCTACACTAACAGAAGAATCATTTTTTGTATTTATAATGATCATTTGCTCCGTATATTCTCTGTGCATTGATAAATACTGTTCATTACGTTCTCTTATGAATGCAGTAGGAATTATAGCAATTTCAGATTTTTCTTTTACAAAATGATGTCCATCAAAGTATCTGTAAATAAATCGGTTATGGTTTAGACCAAAACAAATGAAATAATCAAATAAAACATTCCCTTTGTAACCATTGTCAAATAGTTTTTTTTCAATTTCATTGTTGTAAAGATTCATCTCTTCCATAGAATAGTGTAGTGATGAAACAACAAATAGGTCGTTTTCTTTACTAATAAAATATGGTTTATCATTTTTCGTTTGTTCGTTCAAAGGTTTACCTCAAAATTATTGTTCTGTTCTTGCTTGTAGTTATTAAAATGTTTAATAATGTCCTGATCGTTTATTTCATTTAACTCTTTAACACTTTTTTTGTCAACAAAGGAATCATTTGATAATTTAGACAACATAACTTGTGAAATTAATGAAGTAAAAAGTTTATTATTTTCAAATTCTTTTTCAAAATCAATAGTGTTATTCTCAACTAAATATTTACGATTTTCAAAAAAAGTTAAAAGTTTAAAAAGAACTTTTGTATCGACTTTTTTTGCAATAGCGTCTTGATAAAGTTCAGATATTTTCTCATGAGCTTCATGAAATGAAGAAACAAGAACTTTATTTTCTGCTGAATTTTTGTTTTGTTTTTTATTGTTAAAATCAACAATCATTTTTTTCTCCTAAAAAGAGTAAATATCCTCATCATTTTCAAATAAAAACAGTGAGTAAACAATGTTTTTTTTCTGCTCTGTTTTTTTATTAATACTGTTTTTATTGGCGTCTTTATTAGCAATAGAATAAAGCTCATTTTTAAAATCGTTATCTGCATTATACTTGAATATAATATCTTTTTCAAGTAGAAAACTTTCATAATGATAAAGTCCCTTTGTTATAAATCGTTTAGGCGTCTCTAAGCTCAATGAAATAGCTTTATCATTAATAATATTGTTAGTATTGTGAGTAATCTCAGATAAACTAGACTTAACAAGAATCAATCGGCTTAATATTCTTGAATATCGTTCATTTAAGGTTTTAAGCTTTTGTTCAGAAATAAAATCGAAAGAATTAATTTCATCAAGCATCTTAGAAAAAAGATTTATTTCTTCAAATAATTTTCGTTTTTTTCTTCTTAATGTGCCTTCTTTTAAAACAGAATTATTAAGTTTATTGCTCGATATTGATAGATTACATCTTTCAACTAAAAGATTGAGGTATTCACAAATAACTCTCATATCTGGATCTTGTATATCTTCGATTTTGATATTATTAAGAATGAGATTTTCAGTTTGATAAAGTCGTTCAGCGAATTGGGTGTATTCTCCAATTTTTTTACGAAGTGTTTTATCATTAATGATCTTTGTGATTTCGTGATTAAATGCTTCAATCAAAGAACTGAACACGGATTCAAATGTTCTATGTTGATGGAATACATGAGACCCTTCAATTGTTTTAATAAATGAAATAACATTATGATGTTTTATGTTGTTCATTAGGCAACCTCTTTTTTAATATTATCATGCATTGTAATTGCTAATTCTAATGCATATGCGGCATCATTGCCAGCATTATGTAAATGGGAGCAAGAAATATCATTTTTTCTTAATGTTTCTTGTAAAGACAAATACTTTTCTTGCGGATGTAAAACAAGCTCACAATACTTAGTATCAATAACTTTATCCCAGTTAGGTTTTATTTTTAAAATTTGCATTTCATTATTGATATCATGTGCGATTAAGTAGTCAGCTTCTTTTATATACATCATAAGTTCATTGTAAACATCTATTCTTTTTGCAATGACAGCTTCACCAAAATGAAATGAATTTCTAAGTTTTTCTTTTTTAGGGTTGATTGTTTTATTGTCTTCAATAACATAATAAAGATAAATTGTTTCGTCTCGTTGTGGGTAATACAAAGAGATTCCTACTTCCGAAACATTGTTGAAATCAAGTCCATTATATTCAAAATCAAATGACACAATAAGAGTTGCATTCATCATTTTTTTTAAGTTACGAATATGTCGTTTAAATTTAAATGCACTATTTCGAATACTAACAAGTCCTTTTTTACTGTTATTAGCGACAAAGTTACGAGTAAATCGCCCAATAATGTAACTATTTGATGGTTCATCAAGAAGAACAGCCTCTTTACTGAGTTTTATAGACTTTATCTTTGCTGACTCATTTTTGTTTTTTATATAAGGTTCAATGGGTTCTATGATTTTCTGAAAATCATTTTCATTGATAACAACATGCATGTCATCAACATAGATTTCTTCAAAATTAAAAATAAAGAATAAATTTCCAAAATAAGAATCTCGAACATATTCTTTCAATCCTTCATTTAAATATTCATGAGCAAGATATGTGCTTTTAATATTTGCAAGTTTATAATACCGCTGTCCTTCCATCATAGCTCCTAAATTATACCAGATATTATATACTAGCAAAAAAGATACTTGAAATCAAGCTAGTTTTTGATTTTTTTACATGAGAGATTGAATTTATTTTCAATAAGATTTTCAATAAGTAAAGTTTTGTTTTTTCTTTTTATATCAAAAAGATTGTTGTCTTCAAAAAAAGAATATTCAAAAAAAACATCTCTTTTTGTCTGATAAGACGCATAATCTAATTTATTAAAGACATAAGGACTGATGAATAAGTTTTTATTTTCTTTAACAATGATGATTTTTTTACTGTTATCAAATATTACAGAAAAAATGGGATTACTGCCTCCATTTTTTTTCATTTTAAAATCTTTTTTCCCTTGAATATAAGCATTTTCAAAACTTCCATATTCATTAATTATTTTAGACATATTATCAAAAAAAAGAACTTGATTAGTATTTTTATACCATCCTAAATAATTTTTATCATTATTAAGAGAATTACTTTTTTGAATAAGAACATCCTTAAAATAATCAATGGTGTTTTTTTCAAAACAACTTTTTAAAGTACCTCTTTTTTCATCAAGATACGCTCTTGATATTAAGCCAAATATTTGATTGTTCTCTATATTACAATTTTCTAAAATCTCGGTTTTTAACTTTTCATATTTAGATTGACTAAACACTTGTAAACCCTTTATTCGAATCATAGTTGTTTCCTTGAATATTTTACTTGATACTATCAAAAAAATGGTCAAAAAGTCAAGTAAAAAGAAAAACACGACTCCATTAAAAAATAGATTAGAAAAACTAATCCAAAAAAGAGAACTTATTTTTTATAGTTCGCTAAAATAAAAGAACAAACAAAAACAATCAATTGAATACATATAAGAAAACAACATAAAAAGCTGTAAAATTAAACAACATTAAAATAATAACAATAATTACTTATTTTTATCTAATAAATAAAAATATCTCATTTTACTTATTAGACTAAAGTAGTATTATATAAGTATAAAATATAACTAATTAAAAAAGGGGTAAAAAATATGTTAGAATTTGTGTTAATTATATTTGCAATATTTGCTTCATGTTTTTTTGTTCCAAGCACAGCAGAAAAAAAGCCACTTGAACATCAAAATGTATTTCTTTCAGGGTCTAAATTTAGCTCTATTTTTCAAAGAGAAAGTAAATAGTAATAAAAAAACAATAAAAAATAATAAAAATAGTTATTAAAATGACAACACTCGACCTTAGCACTTTGTTAAGGTTTTTTTTATTGAAAAAAGAACAATAATTTGTTATCATGTAGGATTATTGTATAGAATTATTATAGAGGTGTGAAATATAATGTATGAAATAGAAACAATGTTAGGGTTTCAATTTACTGATCATGCAATTTTATTGGAAAAGGGTTGGTCAAAACCAAAGGCAACAATGTTCGAGATATGTACAGAAAGAAATGTATTTGATGAAGTTTTTTATGGTGGAAGTGATAATGATTATACAAAATTACTTTGTTACATACATGACCATTTTTCTGTTGAAAAGAAAACATATTGGACAGGATTTATCTTGACGGGCTATGCATCGAGTTGGACTGAAAGAGATCAGCAATTATTTTCAGTTTGCTATCAAGAAGATGAACTTGACACTATTTTTTACAAAAGTATTTTAACTCTTTACTCTGTTGCTGAAAATAAAATAGGAAGAAGTAAAAGACAGAAAAGAAATACAAAACCTGTGTTTGTAAATGCAAGTTCTTCATCAGTTCCTAAAAAACAAGAATACGAACATCCCGATGAATATTATGAATTAGAAATTAGAAAACTTTTTAAATCTTATATAGATAAAATGCTAAACGATTTTGAAGCAGCATTAAAAGAATTAAAAAAAGAAACACCTGTTGAATATCAACTATATTCAAAATGGATGGATTTATCACTTGAAGATTTTTTTAATGACAAAGATCTTCAATTGTTTTTTAATAGAAAAGAAATAGAAAAAAATTCAAACATTACTCTAATGAGTAGTCCAATGAAATCAGATAAATTAGAGTACGTTAGACAAGCAAATGAACGACAAAAAGAAAGAAATCTTGCTTTGTTGAATATGCGTAGAGGAAGAAAATAAAAAAAGCTCTCAAATGAGGGCTTTTTTGTTGAATTCTTTTAAATCTTATTTATCAATAATTGATTTTTTCAATTGTAACATGAGCTTGTAAGAGACAAGAGAAGGTATTCCACTACATCTTTCGTATTGTTTTGCAGGTTTAATATCATTAGGAAATGAAAAAGAATCAGGAACAGTTTGTAGTCTCAATGATTCTCTTACTGTATATCTTCTATTGTCATCGATTCCCCAATCTAAAATCTGAGCGGTTGCTTTACCCATAGGAGAAGAAAGAATTGTTTTAGCTGGCTTGTCAGGATCAATTTTACGTAAAAAACCAGTTCGACCACCACCAGAAAAATATGCACCTTTCATAAATGTCCTTTGATCTTTATCTTCAAGAGATTTCCAATTTTTACCGACTGGAATCTTATGTGCAAAGGGTTTTTCATCGTTTCTAAGCTTGAATTTTATTAAATCATCATGGTTGTTAACATTATTAGGTGTTTTAGGTAAATCACCAATAGCATCACGAATAGTATATTGTTTTTTTGACTCTTCTGGGAATTCGAATTTTTGTCCTATGTCTTTTCTTACGCCTACAATAAAAACACGAACACGTTCTTGAGGAACACCATAATTAACAAGATTGAATTTACCCCAACTAACATGATAATCATTAGATAGATAATCAACTAACTCATTTAGAAAATCAATGTTTCTTTTATTTGATAATCCACTGACATTTTCCATGAGGAAGCCTTTTGGTTTTTTATTAACAATAAAATTCGAAAAGATCATTCCTAAATTTCCTTTGTCGGGGTCATCTTTGCCCAAGTTTTTTCCTGCAATACTAAATGGTTGACAAGGAAATCCTCCAGTATAAATATCAGCATATGGAATATCGTTAAAATTTAATTGATTGGCATCTAACACTCTTGCTATATCACCTGTAAAGTTATGGTTGTAAGTATTAACAGCATTTTTATTATTATCAAATGCAAATATGGTGTCAAAACCTGCCATTTCAGTGCCAATAGCCCCAATCCCCGCTCCACAAAAGAAATCAACCACAGTTAATCCATTTTTTGGAAGTTGCTTCATTTTTTCCATTATTTTTATATTCCTTTTTATTGTTCTTTTTCTATTTTACCATTTAGTAAAAAATAAAAAAGGTCCATAACAAAAAAAAAGCTACCAGATGGTAGCTTTTTTATGTTACGTTGTTATCATTAAACTATTTTGATTTATCCAGCCTTTTAACCACTCCATATACAATACACATGTTTTGTCTCCTCTAAACGGATTGAATATTTTTCCATACCCTTGTGTTCTTGCTAAAACTCCATGCTCAAATGCTTTACTTTTTGTATTTGGTAACTTCATATTACCCTCCTTTACTATATGGTAAATAATTTAATCTCACATTTACATTTTAACGTTAAAAAAAATAGAAATCAAGCCCTTCAAATTGTTCAAAAAATAAACAACATCAATTTAAAGCTTTAAGAAATATAGAAAATAACATTTATTTTATAATTAAAAAATAATTTTCATTGATGTTTTAATCCATTTTTGTTATACTAAGCACAATTGTAATAAGGATGGGAAAATGGAAAAATTAAAAATTTATGTAAAAACAAATTTAAAGACTTCCTCTGGGAAAAAAGTGCCTAATGGGAAAATGGCAGCTCAATCAGCGCATGCAGTAATGGGTGTTTTTTTAAGTTTGTTTGAAAAAAAAGAAGATTATTTATTACTGTTGGACGAGAATAAACCTTTGTTTGATGCTTTTAAAAATAAGACATTACAAATAGAATTTGTTCCTTACAGAGAAGAAATTGACTATGATGAAAATGTAATTACAATAGTGGATCAAGGAAGAACAGTCTTTAAAGAACCAACATTGACAGTGGTTGCAGTTGCACCTAAAGGTTACACTTACAACAAGACAACGGATTGTAAGGCAGAAGAAGGAGAACATTATGGTTCCAAACAGGCAATCGTAATAAATAAAGATCTGATTAAAGATAAATGGGAAATGTTTTCATTGGTCTCAGAAGCATCTCTTTCTTTCTTAATTGATACCTCTATTGAAGTGGCAGGTGAAGTTATGATCCCATTAAAAAATGAAGGTGTAAAAGCTTGGATTAATGGCGCATTTGCAAAAATAACATTACAACCAAAAGAAAAAACAATGATTGAACTATTAGTAGATATAAATGCATCTCACACTTTATTAAGTGCTATTGTTGAAAAAGAAGGGAATCCTGTTTGTGTTGCGGTTGGACCTGATTTTATTAATAATGTAGACTCTTGCACAAAGGAAGGATATCGATTAGCTTAAAGTCTGTTTAATATAATAATTTTACAACAAATAATTAAAAAAGAGGTGTATTTCATCTCTTTTTTTTATGTTTTTTTTTAATAATAATTGAAATATAAAACAAAAGGGATATGCTGAGAATAGAGGCTAGTTAAAATAACTTGAAAAGGTGTTAAGATGGAACGAGAAGTAAAAGAAAAAATGGAGAGCATAGGATATTCAGAAGTAAAAGAATATGATGATTTTTTATTTGGAATTAACAAACATGGTTTGTTAATTAAAATTACGGCTGTAAAAGGTAATAAGATAGTAAATGTAAATTTGTTAGAATATGAAAACGGTCATTCATATAGCTATTATGTTGATTTATTAAATAATCCAAAAGAATGTTTATTAGAAAAATATTTTAATTTAAAAAAACAAGACCTTGATACAAGAAAAAGAATGAAATTGAATTAAATTAAAAAAGCCTCGTAATTGAGGCTTTTTTTTATTTATAGGTTGAAGTATTCATCGTCAACGGAAAGGATGTCGTATTCAGGTCTAAAAGTAGCGGCTTGGTATTCAGCAACAATAGACTTAACCATTTGATCTTTACCGATGCGCTCTTTAACTTTGCCTTCATTTCGAATACGTAGGTTCGCTTTTGAGAAATGCATGATAGCGCCATGAGCGATAGATAAATCAATCATTTCATTACCTTTTTCATCACCAAATTCATCACATTGTTCCTCACGAACTTCAGCCATGAATGCTGTAATACGCTTCAGAGAAGGCGTGTTCTCAACTGTGCTACGAATATATCTGTTATGTGCAACTTCAAGATCTGAAATCATTTCTTTTGGTAGACCAAGTTCAGCTAGTTTATTTTTTAGGTTAGATAAAATCATGATATTTCCTCTGTTTTATATTTGTGATTTTTCAAGTATTCCAACAACAAAAACTATATCATTGTTAGCATTTAAAAGTCAAGAAAAACATTGATTAATCTTTAAACAATTTGATTGTTTTTTATTCTTTTTCTCGTCTGATTTAAAATATAGCAAAGCGTTTGATAAACGTCCAGGGTTTTTGATTCTTTTTTTGATTCTTTTTCCCACAGAAAAAAAACCTGCATTTAGATGCAGGTTTTAAGGATAATTAATAAGAAAAGTTAAGTTCTATAAGTTCTTTATCTTCTTCATTAAGTTGATGTGGGACTAAGCTTTGTTCTTTATAAAATTTATCAACTTCTTTATTGAAAAACTCAAAATCAATTAAATTATTATTTTTATCAAAAATTGTTTTAAATGGGCTATATATGTCCTCAAAAGGAATGTTTTCCTTATATTTGAGCTTTTCAATTCTGGTATCGCTAAAGATTATTTTAGCAGGTTTCTCACCTCTATGCACTCCATTTTCATTCATCCATATGTATTCTTTACGATTAGAAAGATAAAATAAAACTTTATGTGGAAGGTCATAATAACAATCGGTTTTAATGAAAGAATAATTTTGTCTTATATCCATAAAGGAACGAATAAAGTTTAGTAAAGTTCTTTCTACGTTTTCATTTTCTATATTTTGATTATGTTCATAAAGTTCATGAAAAAAAAGTTTTAAATCTTTTTTTGCTGATAACACTGTTCTATATTTAGAAAGGAGTGCTCTGTTTTTACTAAAATTAATTAAGTTGTATCCATTATAATTTTTATATGAATCGAAATCATTTAGTATAACTAAAGTGCTTTCAAAATGTTTGGTATGGTCATGGTCATTAAAAATCAGAGATGCTTTACTATTTTGGCATGGAACATTGTTTTTGAAATACCCTTCCATTGCAGGGAAAAGATGATTACCAGAGCCTCTTCCAGTAACAAGAATAGCTGGTTTGTTATCTCTATCTATTTTTCCATTTTTTGCCCATATTTTAAAGTTCCATAAATGAAATTTTTTAGAACGAAAATAAACAGCAGCTTTTGATTTTTTATATGAATGCAATAATCCATTTTTAAAATACAACCAACTTTTTAATCTATTTGAACAAGTATAGATGAGTATAGCAGGCTTATTGATTCTATGAACATTTTTGTCTTTGTTTCTCCATATGATAATTTTCTCATTGTTTTTTATGTAAGTTGAAACTTGATAATAAATATTGTTTTCAACTATTATTTCCGTTTTTAATTCCTTCATAATTACTCTCAATACAAATACATAATAAAACAATATAGCTTATTGAAAATAAAAATCTACGGGAAAACAAAAAAATATTATAATGTAAAAATCAATATTTTTTTGATTAATCGTCTTGAAGACTGGCAAGTTTTAATTCATAAAAATCAACTTGTGTGCAATATAGTAATTGTAACACAGGGAAGATGTCATCTTTTTCTGCACTTGGATCATAAAGATATGCACCTATCAAGAATACATCTTTCCAAACGCCTTCAATAACATTTCCCATATCATCTTTTTCAGCGACTCTTCTTTTTCTAACAAAATAATAAATAGTGTTTGTTCCGAAGCGACAAGTGCTAAAAGCCTCTAAATATCGTTTTTTGTCAGAGCCTAAAAAATATTTACTGATTTGAGGAAGTGTTTTTCCTGTTTTTATTTCTTTGAAATTGTAAAAATTTTTAAAAATAAATGAATTTTCATTAATATTAACATTATGATAAATCATTTCAACTTCTCTATTTTTTTGTAAAGAAATCTCAAGTAAAATAGGTTCTTCTTGGTTTTTGTTTTTAAAGAAAGGAGTATGTATTTCTAATTCCTTCTGATCTTCAAGATGCACAATGTTACAAACTTTATAACTACCTGAAGAATCTTGAAAAAAAATTTCAGTTCCAAAGACACCTTTTTTTGTGACGAATTTTTCCATTTATTTTTTCCTTATTTATTTACTTAATTAAAACAAAAAACGTGCCTTTATTTAAGCACGTTTTTTTTTGTTAGTCAATAATGTTAATAAACGGGATAAGGTGTTACATCACGCCCTTTAATTCGAGCACTCTTAAAGACTTTCCATTCAACTTCGGGGAAGTCTATAGAAAGCAGTTTTTGAATGTAATCAATGGATCTTGGTGACTCTGATATTTTTGTGATTTCTGTTGCTTCGGATCTTAATTCAGTGAATTCCAATGAATATCCTTCCTCATATGACTCATCAGCTTCTTCAAAGACAAATCTTGCATATTCTTTGGTTGTTATATTCTGAGCAATAAGACAAAAGTGAGAACTTAAAATTTGTTTTTGAACATTTGACTTTTCTTTTTCTTTTTCAAAAAAATAAGCTTTATCGTCAAAGTTTTGAATTAGGTTAATTCCTTTTTTAAATTGTTCAATGTTTTCAAGCCCATCTTTTATAAAAGCATTTGCTTTTTTGAGTTCTTTCATGTTGCAAGTTTCACGATCTTCTTTTATTTGTAAAAAAGTAAAATCTAATCTTTCTGAAATAAGAAAGTGTATTTTATCTTCAATATTTTCAATTGTATTGTTTTCTAGTTTTATTTTTTCAACAATTAATTTGAAGTCTTCTTCAAAATTTTGTAGTGTTTTTTCCATTTTTGGATTCATTAAGTACTCCTTATAATCATAATAAATCATGCTACATCTTATAGAACAGTTGTTTTTCTATGTTGTATATTATATAAGAACTTTATTTTTTTTGCAATGATTAATAGTTATTTTACAATGATAAAAATGTGTTTTTTGATTCGGATCAAAAAAAAACACTTTTCTAATGAAAAGTGTTTTTGATATTTAAGCCTTAAACATTTCAATTTCATCATAGTCAGTTGGATGAATATGCTTTTGGTAAAATAAAGAAATATATAAAATAATTATAGTAACAGCAATAAAGAATAAAGGAAGAAGAAAAAAATCAGATGCTAAAATTAAAAAAGAAACACCAAAAAGAAGAATAAATGATTTTTTAAATATTTTTAATTTTATGTCATTTGTTGTTTTTTTGCGACAAAAAACAAAGAGATTGGACAAAGCAACAGAATTTTGTATATTTTGATTTCTAAATAAATATAAGGAAAATATTACTATATGAAGAAAATATCCCAACAAAAGAAAAACAAAAAGAAACAAAGTGAAAAAGATTGTAGTAAAAAACATTTTTAAAATCGAATTTTCAAAAAAAGGTTTTTTGTTTTCTATTGTTTCTTTGATTTCTTTTTTATTTTTAAGATCTTCTCTCTTTAAAAAAAACATTTTTTCATCATTAGAATAAAAAGGGTTTTCGGAAATGAAATTTATTCTCTCATTATTATCTTTGATATCGTCATGTTCATAATGCGTATTAATAATGTCATCAATTGGTTCAATAGGATCAATTGATGAAAGATGAAGTAAGTTAGCACAAAATAAAATAGCTAACAAAAATGCTTTGCTAGTTCCCAAACATGAAGGTTGGAAACTATCAAATGGACTTATAAGATAGTTTCTCGAAAAGACTGTAATACTAACCAAGAAAGAGATTAAAATAAAGCCAGAAAAATAAGAATTTAAAGTGCCTATAAAAAAACTTAAAGATAAAACAAGCAATCCGGTTGGTTGAAGTAAAATATTTTTGATTTCATCTTCAATTTCAGCAATGCTTTCGCTTGTTGCTTGTTGTACATAGTATCTCATTAAATCCTCTCTAAAATAAAAACATTCTCATCACTATATCATATTTTTATTTCGAAATAAAGTTCATTGAGTTAATTAATGCACGACTAACAGGAATATCTTTGTTTTTTGAAATGTCATTAAGTTTAAGACATAAGTTTAGAGGAACAGCATCAGTTGAAAAACCAATAAAACATTCATCATTAATAATGTCAATTTTAAATTTATTACCTTTTAATAAAATATTATTTGATGTTGTGCTGAATAGTTCTAAGGCGACATCGCAATCATTTAGTATAATTGATTTCTTTTTTTCAATTTTTAATCTATTAATAATTTCAAACAAATTTAATGGAAAAATAATGTCAGCTCTTGATTTTGAAAAAATTCCATTTTGGTTTTTTACTTCAAAAGAATAGTTGGTGTTTTTTTTGTGTTTTAGTTTCATAAAGTAGTCCTCTATCTTTCCGCATTGAGACACTCGTTTTTTTAAAATGAGTTTCTTAGCGATTAGTTCCTTTTTAATATTGATGCTAAATATTACATTAATATTAAAATAAAATCAAGATAAAACGAAGAAAAAACAAGAAAAATTTTTATTTTTAAACAAAAAAAAATATTGATAACATAGGCATTTTTTGATATAATTATAAAAATTTAAGAGAGGCTTTAATATGAATGCACTATCAATACAATCATTAAATTACTCTAATGTTTTCGTGATAAAGAATCAAAATGACAATGATAAAAAGTTGTTGGATTACATAAATGAAAAAAATCATTGTAATAAATCCGTTCGCATTGTCCTTGGATCTTTTGATGAAAAATATGGTTTCGAGATAAATTCTGTATGTAAAAAGGTTTTTAAAAATCCAACAAAAAGTACAAGAAAATTGGTTAAAAAAGTATTTGATTCTTCTGAACCATCTATTTCTGTTTTAAATATAATTAAAATTTTGTCAGTTAGTTTAAAAATTAATAATGACTTAATTATTAAGAACTATGATGCTAATGTAAAAAGAATTGTAAATCCGTCTGGTCTAACAGTTAACTTTGCAAAAAAATTATTAAAAATATATCCAGATGATAGAGTAGTAAAACTATTGTTAAATGATGACTTATCTTTGATAGCAGATACAGTGCATATGGTTAATGAAATTGAAGATAAAAGAAAAATCGATTTTTTACCTAAAAAACCAAAAACAATAAAAGAAATTCACGATTCTTTAAATCGAATGATGTTAAAATTAGAAATCCCAAATTATTCTTTAGAACAAAGAGAAGATGTTTTAATCTTGGATAATAAAAAAATTGATAACAACCTGCTTATTCGTGTTCCAAAAACCCATTATGATCTGGTTGATTTAGGAGAAGATTTAAATTTTTGTATTGGGAATGGATATTATTCAAGAGAAGTAAAAGAAGGTAGGTGCTCCGTTGTTTCTATTTATAAGGGTAACAAGCCTTTATATGGAATACAATTTAATCGTTATGCAATTAGTCAAGCTTATGGCTTTGATAATGAAGAAATCCCAAAAGAAATCCTTTTAATGTTACAAGAAGCATTAGTATCAGAACCGCTTGTGCCAAAAGATTTTATAGCGATTTCAGATTCAGGCTGGATTCAAGGGTTTAAATATAATAACAAGGATTTATATATTATGATGAATCAAAAGATTTATGTTTATTTTGATGTAGAGAAAGAGACCTATGAAGAACTTCTGACTTCAGAGAGAAAAGGAACTTATGTAAATCAGATAATTAAGCCAAATTATTCTTATGAAAAGATAAATTAATAAAAAAAGACTGTTTGAGGACAGTCTTTTTTTTGTTTAACGAAGTGATCAATTAGAAGATCATCATAAAAAACTTGCAAGAAAACTCGTTGACGAAAGCCAAGCGATGGGATTAGAAGACCTTGCGGTTAAAAATATGATTAAAAA
>JAYJMJ010004559.1:0-23663 GCA_036873875.1 Laminaria ephemera | reverse complement strand
AAATTATGCAAACTACGGCATTATACAGAACGGATTCTGAGACAATAGTATCTATTGTTGAAAATTTTAATACTGCCTGGAACGAGCGAGATTTAAGCAAAATTTCTAATTTATTAGCTCAGGATGTGGTCTATTCAAATCCACCAGCTAAATTAAGTTTTATAAATATTCCGGGTAAAGAGGTTTTTGGCTTGTTTAAAGTTCTACAATTTTATAAATCCATATTTGAAAGGTTTAAGGCAACCCAAGAGGAAAAATTTATTACAAACGTAGATTATGAAAACAATAAAACTATTGTAAGCTGTAATGTTCACAATCATGGATTGAAAATTTCTAGTAAATTGATTTTACATCTTAATAGTGAACTTTATATTACAAATATAAAATCATTAAGGAAATGTACATAAATTTAAAAATAATAGTCATGACCTAACCATTGCTAATAGAAAGAGAAGTATAAAAGAACCAAATTATAATGACCCTACAGATGGTGGGAGTGGTACAGTTAGTAAAAGAAAAAGTGCTATCATAAGCTTTAAATCTTTTTTTGATTTAGCAGAATATAACTACACTACTATTTCTAATAAAATTACTAAAAACCATATCAAAGTTACTGATGATGATAACGGAGGAGATACTGTACTTATATCCCAATATTTTATACTAGCATCTGCAGAAAATCATTTAAAGTACCTACATACACCAGATTATAAAATATTTTATAGGCATGCTAGCTGTGATGTTAACGATATAGAGAACCCTACTGAAATTATTATAACTTTTGAAACTATTGGAAATGAAGCTAAAACATATTTAAAGCTAAACCATAACTCTACATCTAAAACATTTAAAGAGCTATTATATAAATGGAATAATACTAAAAGAAAAAACCCTTGTTCTCCTATTGAGTTTGGTTGTTTTATTAGAGGTAAATTAAAAAAAGGCCTTAATAAAAACACCTACACTTTTAAAAATTATAATATTTGGGTATGTGATTTATAACTATATTTTAGTTTAGATGAATTATTGATTAAAAAAACCGGCTGAATGTAGTATTCTACATGGCCGGTGTTTTTAATTAAAAAGTCGTTAAAATAATTATAGTTGTGCTGCGATTTCTTCAGAAATATCCATATTTGAAGTTACTGATTGGATATCATCATCTTCTTCAATTGCATCAATTAATGCGATAACTTTTCTTGCTACTTCAACATCAGTTACTGGTGCTGGGTTTTTAACAATATAGTCTAAGTCAGCATCTTCTGCCTTACCAAATTTTGCTTCTAAAGCATCTCTTACGATTGCAAAATCAGGAACATCAGTAATAATTCTGTATGAATCTTCATTTACTTCAACATCATCAGCACCTGCTTCAATTGCTACTTCCATAACAGTGTCTTCATCACCAATTGTGCTTGGGTAAAGGATAATACCTTTATTATCAAACATCCAACCAACACAGCCATTATCGCCCATTGTTCCGCCGTTTTTATTAAAAGCGAATCTAACGTTTGCAACTGTTCTTGTTCTATTATCTGTAAGTGATTTACAAATTAATGCAACACCTGAAGGGCCATGGCCTTCATATACTACTTCAACGTAATCTGCACCTTCAATTTCACCAGTACCGCGCTTAATAGCTCTATCAATAGTATCTTTTGTCATGTTTAATGATTTTGCATTATCAAGTGCTAGTCTTAAACTTGGGTTTGTATGAGGGTCGCCACCGCCTTGTTTAGCTGCAACCATTAGCTCACGAATTAATCTAGTAAAGATTTTACCTCTTTTTTTATCTTGAGCAGCTTTTCTATGCTTGATATTTGCCCATTTACTATGTCCTGCCATATTTTAAGTACCTTTTTTTATAATTTCTTTAGATATACATTTCCAATACACTATACAAAAAAATTTTATTATTTGCAAGTTTTATGTTATTATCAAGCTTATGAAACATACACAAATACTCAATACAATCGAAAATTCAGATCTGGTAAAACAAATAGCTGAAAAATATAATTTTGATTTAACAACAGATATTACTAATGATTATTTTTTAGAATTAGAAGATGATACTTTAAAACTAACTAAAAAAGATGAAAATTCATCTATAATAGTTGACTTTACATCAAAAAAATCTATAAAAAGAATTAATGAACGAGGGCTTTTAAAACAAGACCTTTTTAAAGCTGTTGGATTAAATAAAGTTAAAGACTTATCAATAATTGATGCAACTGCTGGGTTAGGCCGTGATAGTTTTATTTTAGCAAGCATAACACAAAATAAAGTAATTATGTTAGAGCGCAACCCTATTGCAAACTCTTTACTTGATAATGGCCTTAAAAGGCTTCAAAGTGTCACAGATAAACCTCAATTAGAGGCTATGGCTAAAAAAATGAGCCTAGTTTATGCAAATGCTATTGATTATTTATCTGATAAAGAAAATATCGCAGATATTATTTACCTTGACCCAATGTTTAACAGTGGCAAAGCACAAAAAGCAGCTGTAAAAAAACAAATGGCATTTTTTCAAGAAAATATCGGTGATGATACTGACTCAGATAAACTTTTAGAATTAGCATTAGCTGCTGCAAAAAAACGAGTTGTAGTAAAACGCCATAAAAACTCACCATTTTTAAACGATAAAAAACCATCACACAGCTTTATTGGTAAAACAAACCGATATGATGTTTATTTTATTATTTAAACTTATTTAATTATATTTAAAGTATAAAAAACCCTTAACGGCTGTTAAGGGTTTTTTATACTTTAAATATTTTGGGTATTATCTACCATCATAAAGGCTGATTGGTTGCTCTCTATTTCTAGATCTATCTCTTGCATCTTCTTCTCTATACTGATCATAGTCTCTAGGTATATCTAAGTTTTGGCCAGGTTCAATTAAATCAGGGTCTTGTACTTGAGCTCTATTTGCATCATAAATTAGAGGCCATAAAGTCCAATCACCGTAAATTTTTTCTTTATCAGAAATTTCAGATAGTGTATCGCCACTTTCAACTGAATAGCTATTAACTTTACCTTCTTGATAAGGATTGTTTGAATATGGGTTATATTCATTTGATCCTGTTGAAGCAATTTCTTGACCATAGCCATTTTCTTGAGTATTTGTTTGGCTATAACCATTACTGTTTTGTGTTTCAGATACTTTGTACTCTTGTCTGTCATACTGTTTTTCAGCATAGTCAAAATCACCAGGACGAGAAGATGAACCATTATTAGTAGAAAGTTTATCTCTCCACTGCATTTTAGGATCTGTAATTTTTGTTTTAATTTTAACATCGCCATTTTTAGGGTTACCAATCATAACGTTGTTTAATCTTGAAACATCATCATTCATGTTAATAGGCTCTGAGATCATAATAGAATCTGAACTTGCCATAGCTAATTGGTTTTGAGTTGATCTATAATCGATCGTATCAAACCCACCTGCAGGGCGGATATAACTATCTTGCATAGCTACAAGTCTTGAATCATTAGCTCTTTCTGATGCATAAGGATCTTTAATACCATCAAGGTTTGTAAATTCTTCTGCTGTTGGAATTACTTGTTCTTTTCTTAATACTAATGATGCTGAACCATACATATATGGTACTGCTTGTAAATCATCTTGTGTATAATGCTTAGAATAAATTCTAGCTTCTTTGCTATCCATATACATATAAGCAGGAATTTCAACATCAACCTGGTTTTCATAAGGATTCCAAGGTCTTTTTTGTTCTTCTCTGTATGTAGTCCAACGGTCATACCATTCTGGTTTTACAGTTGGTGATTCAGTGTTAATTGCAACACCGTTAAATTGGTTATCTTCAACATATCTAGTTTCAACTCTTTGAGTTTTAGGGTTGTATGTTGGTTTTAATTCTTCGTGGAAAGTAAATGTTCTTTCTAAAAAGCTTTGTTTAATAGCTGGAACTTCTTGCCCTTGAGGGTTAACTCTTAAAGCTCTGTCATTGTTTGAATCCCAAAAGAATGCATTACTTGCACTAGCAAACATAGTTGTTGCTAAACCTACTAATGAAATTGTTTTTAAAACTTTTTTATTATCTCGTTTTATCATAGCTAGTATTCCCAAAATATTGCTTTATTTATTTTACTTCTTAGTGTATTATTTACTATATCAAAACAAAAGTAAAGCAGGAATCAATTTTCAGATGACATTATTAACACGTGCTGTTGCATTTTTAACATTTTTTATAATTTCAAACGTAGCTAATGCTAATACGTTAAAAATTGGAGTTGATGCAATTGGAGAACACTTTGACTATAGGTATGCCCTTGATGCAAACTCATATAGAGTACTAAAACTTATGTCTACTGGGCTTTTAGGTGAACGTGCTGAAGATATACCAGCTGCAACTATTCTTGAAAAGGATGCAACTCATTATACATTTAAATTAAATGATTTAAAGTTTTCAAATGGCGATTCATTTACAAGTAATGATGTTAAAAACATGTATACAGATTTAATGACTAATAAAAAAGTAACTGTTTATAAAAACACTTTAAGTAATATATCTGAAATTATTATTATAGATGATACAACAATTAGATTTAATTTTAAAAATGTTGAAAATTTCCCTATTGCAAAATTTGGAATACCTATTTTTAAACAAACTGATAATGGACAAGTTGGTTTAGGACCATATACTATTAATGAATTTAAATTCCCTTATAAACTAAGCTTAAAAACTGATGATGATAGACTTTATTATAAAAATATAGAGTTTTCACCTAATAGCTTACCTGTAGTAAGAATTATAAAACTTATGAAAGGCGAGGTTGATGTATTACATGGTTCTGTACAAGCAACTCAAGTTGAATATTTAAATGATAAAGGTTTTGATATTTTTTCAAGTACTGGGTCAAACTATGCATATTTAGGTTTTAACTTAGATGATGAGACTGTAAAAGATTTAAATATTCGTAAAGCTCTTGCTTATGGTATTAATATTGATTCTATTATTAAAAACCTTTACTTAAAACGTGCATCAAATGCAAAAAGTATACTAGGCGAGCAACACCCCTATTATACTCCTAATAAAATAAGCTATAACCCTGCTAAAGCTATACAGTATTTAGAAAAGTCTAACTTAATGCCAAATGAAGATGGTATTAGATTAGAAATAGATTTTTCAGTTTCAAATAATAATCAATCATTACGCTTTGCACAAATTTTACAAGATCAACTTAAAGCATCAGGTATAAAATTAAATATTTTAACATCTGATTGGGGTAGGTTTTACACAGATATAAAAGAAGGTAATGTACAAATGTATGCATTAGCTTGGGTTGGTATTTTTGATGGCGATGTTTATAAAGATTTATTCCATACATCTAGTATTGGTGATGCAGGATTAAACAGATCAAACTACTCAAGTGCAAAAATGGATATGTTAATTGATAAAATAATGAACAACAGCTTATCTGATGATCAAGTTAAAGAAACTATTTTTGCTATACAAAATCTACAATTTAATGATATGATATACATACCCTTATGGAGAAAAGATAATATTGTAATATCACGACCTGGTATTATAACTTACAAACCAACATCAGATGGTGGCTTTGAGGCTATAAAATCTATATATAAAAAAAATAAAAACACTAAGGAACTATAAAAAATGAAGTTAACTAAAACTTTACTAATTTTATCAGCATTATTATTTAACCAAACAAGTTATGCGATTGAGTCTTCTACTCGTCCGTTAATTTCTGATGGTGTTGCAATTGAACGAATCCAAGCTTATGCAAGAAGCTCTACAAAATCTGAAAAATTAGGGATTGTTGAACCTGATACTATTTTAATTGAACATAAAAACCTAATGAAAACTAAACCAGGGTTAGCTTATATGAATGAAAAACCTAAGTCAGACGCTTTACCGTTTGATCGTGGTGTTCCTGTGCAAATATGGGAGTATTTAGACCATGGTTTTTCAAGAATTGTTTTAAACAACGTTGCATACACTGCAAAAATTGCAAGAAGCACCGACGAGTGTAGCTCAGTATTTCCTAAAAGGAATTACTGTTGGGCTAAAGTTGTTACTGAACCTGAGTATTATGAGTGGAAAAATGTTTCATTAACACAAGATGGCGAAAAATTTTGGGTATTAAATAGAATTATTGATGCAAGTGGTGTTATTTCAGTAAAAGATGAGAATGTATCTCAAACAAGGTTAGTTTCAACTGATAATATTACAGCACAGCAACTAGAGGCTCGTAAAAAAGCTGAAAAAGATGCTGAAAAAGAACGTGCAGAATTAGAAGCTAAATCTGAAAAAGATAGTAAGGCACTATTTAGCCCTGAAATAATTAATGATGTTGATTTACCAAAAGATCCTTTTGCTCGTAAATTTGTTGAAAATATGATGAAGCCTAAATCTGTAAAAAAAGCTGAAAAAGAAGCTCAAAATAAAAAAGATGCTGAAGCTGAATTAAAAGCAAATGAAGCTGAAAGAGAATTAACTCATGATGAAATTTTCCAACAACAAGATATTTCAATAATACAAGAAACTATTAATAGTAATTCAACAAAAGATACTATTAGACTTGTAAATGAGCCAATGGAATCAGCTCCTACAGAAAAACTAATACTTAAAGCAAACCAACCTTTAGAAATAATGTTAGATGGTGAAGCTGAGGATAGCTCTAACATTGCTATATCTAGCCCAACACCTACTACTCCAGTGATGACTGCAGCACCTACTGCTAAATAATTAACTATAGTATAGACGTAAAAAAACCTTGTATCACTACAAGGTTTTTTGTTTCTTTGTTGGCTTAATTCTAAGCCTCGTTATTGAGCTTCTTTGTTATCACAGATCATTCTAATTGATAAGTTTTCACTTCGGCTTGCTCCTACAAACTTAGTTTTAAAGTCAACAATAACTTCGGCAACATCATCTGTATAAACCCAATGATGTGAAATATCATTGACTTCTACACCATCAGGGTAATCATCAGTAGTAATAATAGCACTACCCACATTAATAGAGTAAGTACCGTCGCTTTCATTATCATAGCCTAAAGGTGCTACAGTTGATGCATCATCACCAAAATGGCACATATGGCCAAATATAGATGTTGCTTTATCTGCTATACCATCACTTAATAAATTAACCACATCAGTATGAAAGAAATCAGCAAGAGCTAATTTATCATCAAAGTCACGACCAACTGAAACATCATCAAAGATTAAAGCTCCTTGAGTTGCAACATTTGAAACCTGTTTAGTTACAACAGTTCCAGTATAGTTACTGTCTTCATGGGCTGCTAATACAAAGTCATCTTCAAAACCTGCACCTGCTTTATCATAGGTCCAGTTTCCGTCAATAGAAGTAATTACACCAGTATCCATATCAACATTAGTAACATGCAATGTTAATACATTTGCGCTAACATCACCATCAGTTGCTAAAGGTTCACCTGTATAATCATAAGTTACACAAGCTACTTTTTCATCATTGTAATCACAAACATCAAAAATATCACGGCTAACCGCTGTAAGTTTTGGTGCTTCTGAACACGACTGTGATAACATATTATCTTCAGCGCCATCTGCTACAATTTTATAAAAAATTGTTAGCAATTCAGGGCTTTCAATAATTGTTGCCGTACAAAATGGGATATTATAAACCATTTCTGGCATTAAATCCGCAATTGTTACTGGAACAACTGTTGTTTTTGCAAGAATAAAACTTTCAACTTTAGTTACGCCAGACTCAGTATAAGTCCAGTCATTTTCAGTTTCAGTAATTGCGCCAGTTGTTTTATTAACATCAGTAAGATATACTGTAAGAGTAGTTGCAACAACCTCACCGTCAGTTGCTAATGCATTACCAATATAATCATATGTTACACAGCCAACTTCTTGGCCTTTGTAATCACAAACATCAAACTCCTCACGGCTAACTCCTGTTGATGTATCAGCGTTTAAACATACCTTTGATAGCATGTTATCGGCTGCCCCTTCTGCAGTAACATTATCAATAATGTTTTGCATATTAGAGTTATCAACTTGGGTACCAACACATTGTTGGATATTATATACCGTTGCTGGTAAAATATCGGCAATTACAGTTGGTATACTTCTGTCACCTTCAGATAGCGTGAATGTTTCTTCAGCTACAACGCCAGCCTTAGTATAAGACCACGTAGCATCAGACTCTGTTATTAAACCAGTAGACTTATCCACCTTTGTTACGTAAAGTTTAAGCTTGTTTGCCGTAACGTCACCGTCAGTTGCAAGGGTTGAATTTGTATAATCATATTCAACACATGGAACATCAGCACCATTATAACTACATACTTTAAATTCATCACGGCTAAAAGTTGTTAAATCTTTAGATGCCGAACATGAATTTAACAACATGCTATCGTCTGAACCTTCTGCAGTAACATTAGTAAAAATGTTTTGCATATTGCTATCAGATATTGTTGTTGCTACACATTGCGGGATATTTGATACCATTGCTGGCATTAAATCCCCAATTACTGTTGGTGTTGGAGTTGGTGTTGGTGTTGGAGTTGGTGTTTTAGAACCACCTCCGCCACCGCCTGAACATGCTGAAATTATTGATGTTACTGCTAGTACTATTAAGGTTTTCTTTAAATTTTTCATAATTCGCCCTCCAAGGCAAAAAAATAAATCAAAATAAATTCTAAAAAATGTATAAAAAGGTTACGTATTCTTTTGTTCATTACCACAATTATATATACTGACTATCATTACGATTATTTTTTATTTTTCTTATACCTATTACTGACTAAGGGCTTTAACTATATTATTAAAAAACTGACACTGTGATTTTCTGCCTATCATTATGCCAATATGGCCTGAATCAACATTAATTAAATTAACTTTAGGTATAATAGTCAGTAATTCTAATGATGACTCTTTAGGTACCACTTTATCTTTTTGTGCAGTGATTATATTACAAGGTATTTTAATATCTTGTATATTAAGTTCTTCATGGTATATTTCATTTTTACAATACCATAAATTTACAATATCTTTTGCGATTTGTTTTTCAATTATTACAGAGTCTGATAACCAATCTTCTAAATTAACCATTCGCTCTAAGTGTTTTTCATCAGTTACATTTGCAAAATGCTTTATTCTATTAATAACACCCATACAATCTTGCATATAGAACATACTTTGAATTAAGTCTTCTGATATATCTTGGGTTTCTAATAATGTTAAAATACTATCTTTATTTACTTTAACCATTCCTGTAAAAGGCATTTTTGTAAAATCATAAGGGCTTGCAATTAAGCTTAATGATTTATATAATTCTTGATTTTTAGATGTAGCAATTAAACTTAACAAACCACCCATACCATAGCCCATTAGGTGGGGTTTATCATTAGTATATTCATTTAAAATTTTTGTAAATGGTAATATATAATTATCTATACTTTGTTTTAAATTAATTGAAGGGTGGGCTTTATCAGGCGTTGACCAGTCTAATACAAATGGTCTAAAGCCATTAGCTATTAAATATTGTATAAATGAATTATCTTCATATAAATCAAATATATAGTACTTATTAATCATTGATGGGATTAATAAAACAGGAACACCTGTTTTAGAAAATTCTAGTAGTCTAACCCTACCTTCTTGTTTAATAACTTCAAATTTTGACCTTTTAGCTAAGTACTTGCTATCTCTGTAAATATTTAATCCGTTTGTAAATTCTAAAAAATTTGACGTTTGATCAGGTAATTTTTGCATATAAGCTTGTAAGCCACCATCTAAACCAATACACGTAGCAGAATATAACCCGAATGGCCTTGGGGCCAAATTACGAATTGTTTTTATATGTTTTAAATTATCTTGTATGTTTATATCTGACATTTGATTTAACTTGTAATATATTTAAGTCCCAATTAAAATCTAGATTGCCGTCAATAGAGTTTATATCAATGTATTTTTTTATAAATTCAACTGAATCTTTATTATCAAAGCAATTTGAATTTTCAGTTATATACTTTGATACTTTTACAGATTTATCGTCTATTAATAAGCCTTTTGTTGGGTTATTTAAAAATTTTATTGTTTGTTTTTCTAAATCTAAATACAGCATATCATCTTTATAAGGGTAATTCAATAAATCAGGGCAAGATAATGCCCCACAAGCTAATGTAAATATTATTTTAGGGTTTTTGTATGTTTCTAAAATAACTGCCTTAATATCATTTAAACTGTGCTTTGTACCATTTATTAAGAACATTTTTTCATCATAAATAGTTTTTTCTTTAGTCGATATATTTAAAATAGATTTTGTTTCATATTGAGTTACAATTAGCTCTATAACATAAAAGTTATAAGCGTTTATATAAAATGCTACTTTTTCATAAGGGGTTAAAGTATCTACTTTAACTTTTTTAATTAAATCACTTACTACAATTAAGTTAGAGTCTTTTATAATTGTTTCATAATCAACTAATGACGATGTAATATTATCTTGATTATTACTAACTGAAACATGGCTTAATAAAAAGAAATTATACTCTTTTACAAAATTAATATAATTATTATCAGCTTTAACCTCACTTACTTTAGTTAATAATGCTGTTAAACAAAAAGCTGTTAATATAAAAAGCTTCTTCATTGATCTACCCTTTTTCTTATTTTATAATTTATATCTTTTTTATTTTATCTGATACATAATTAAATGTATCTTCTATATTTTCATGAATAAAGTGTGCTTTATATTGAGTTTTTAACCATGTTAATTGCCTTTTAGCGTAGTTACGTTGTTTTTGTGCAAAAAGGTTAATAGCATTTTCTAGTTCTATTTTACTATTAAAATAATCAAAAAATATATCAAAACCAATACTAGTTAAAGAATTTATCCTACTATTGTTATATGTATTAGCTAAAATTGAAATTTCTTCAACTAATCCTGTATCAAGCATTTTATTAGCTCTTTGGTTAATTCTATCGTATAAAATTTCTCTAGGTGGGTTTATTGCAAGTTTAATAAACTCTAAATCTAACGCACCTTCATTTGGCATATTTCTCCACTGTGTTAAACTTTTACCTGTTGAACGTATTACACTAATTGCTCTTATGATTCTTTGGCGATCATTTTCTTCTAAAGCTTGTGCAGCATCATTATCTTCATTTTTTAATATTGTATAAAGCTGTTGTGAGTCTAATTCATTAAGTTCATCTACTATTTGCTTATCAACACTTGGTATTGGGCTTAAACCTTGCTCTAATGCTTTTAAATAAAGCCCTGTTCCACCAACTATTATAGGAGTTTTATTACGACTTATTATTTCTTCTATTTTAATATTGGCAAGTTTTAAAAAGTCAGCAACGCTAAAGTCATCTTCTGGGTTTAATATTTCAAATAAATGATGTGGAGCTTGTTTAAACTCATCTGCACTTGGCATAGCAGTAATAATAGGCATATTTTTATAAAACTGCCTTGAATCTGCATTTATTATTTCACCATTAAATTTTTGAGCTAAATTAATACCTAAGCTAGTTTTACCACTTGCTGTAGCTCCAAAAACTAAAATTATTTTATCTTTTTGCATAAACTTTGTTTTCTTCAATAAATTCTATTTTAATTGGGGTATATTTACCGTTTCTAATAACACCAATTTTTACTTTTGATCTTATTTTTGTATTTTCCATTAGTGACCTGATTTGCCTAACAGATGTTACATCATTAATATTATACTTTACTATAACATCACCTACTTTAAGCCCTGCTAAATGTGCTGGAGTGTTTTTTATAACATTATAAATTAAAGCACCTGATGTATCTTTTAAATCTAATTTATTTTTTGTGTATAGATCAATATTACTTAGTTCAAACCCGAACCAACCACGTTTTACTGAACCTTTACTTTTTAATTGTTTTATTATCTTTTTAACTAAGTTTGATGCAATTGCAAAACCAATTCCATCTGACCCCCCAGTTTTAGACATTGATGCTGTATTAATACCAATAATTTGACCATCAAGGTTAAATAAAGGCCCGCCTGAATTTCCTGGGTTTAATGATGTGTCTGTTTGTAAAAAGTCTTCATACTCTGTAGCACCAATTTTTCTATTAACACCTGATATAATACCTGATGAAACGCTATTTTCTAAACCATATGGGCTACCTATTGCAAAAACTAACTCACCTACTCTTACTTGGTCTGAATTTGCTAAAGTAACGTAGTTAAATGCATCATAAGTATCAATTTTTAATAAAGCTAAATCTGTTGCTTTATCAACACCTACAACTTTGGCATCGTATTTCTTACCATTAACTTCTACTTTTAATGAATCTGAAACGGCAACTGCGTGGTTATTTGTAATAACATAGCCATCTGATGAAATAATAACACCTGATGCTGTACTATTTTCTTTTGATATAAATTTTGATTTTGAATTGCTGTTATTTTTTGAAAAAGGGTTGTATTCGTATGAGCTTTCTGAACTTCTATCTTCAACTAAACCAGTAATTCTAACTACTGCAGGTTTAAGCTCATCTACTAAATTTGATATTGTATAACGGTCAATTGAGTATGATTTAAAAGAAACCACTGTTGCTATTAAAACTAATAATATTTTTTTCATTTTACTCTACCTTCTATCAAATTAATGTTTTAGATACTACTTACGATTTTTTAGTGCTAAATATAAAGTTCCTGAATCCATATAATCAAGCCCTGCACCAACAGGTATACCTTTAGCTAGGCTTGTTATAGTAATATCAGGGTTTATATTATGAATTTTATCAGCTATTACATGGCTTGTTGTTTGCCCATCTACACTTGCTGAAAGTGCTAGTATTACCTCTGAAACATTATTATTTTTAATTTGTTCCATAAGTTCGTTAATTCCTACTTCTTCTACGCCTTTACCTTCTAAGGCATTAAGTAATCCGTTTAGTGCATAATATACACCTGTAAAGCTTTCAGATGTTTCCATAGCCCATAATTGGCTTACACCTTCTACTATACAAATTACAGACTTATCTCGTTGTGGGTCTGCGCAAATTGCACATAAAGAATCAACTGCTGTATTTTTACATAGCTCACATTTAACTACATTTTCATCTAATATATTTAAGCTTTCAACTACGTTTGCAATTAAAGCTTTATCTTGGATCATATGTAATACTGCACGTTTTGCAGAAACTCTGCCAACACCTGGTAATTTTGCCAGGCTATTTATTGCTTTTGTAATTTCAGTTGGTATATTATTTTTCATACTTTTTCAATTAATTCTTTATATTTAAATATCTTATTTTTTACTCTAGAATGGTAATTTCATTCCGCCAGTGATTTTACCCATTTCTTTTTCAGTATGAGCATCAACTTTAGATTTTGCATCGTTAAACGCAACCATAATCATATCTTCTAAAGTTTCTCTATCTTGCATAGCATCTTCTTTAATATCAACTTTAGTCATTACACCTTTACCTGTAACAGTAACTTCAACCATATCTGCAACTTGTGATGACATCTCAACTTTTTCAAGTTGTTTTTGCATGTTTTCCATATCTTTTTGCATTTGCTTGGCTTTTTTCATCATGCCCATCATATCGCCCATTCCTACCATGGTGTTAGGTCTCCTTTTGTTTAGTTTATATTTAATTGACTTATTTAGTAATATATTGTACATTATTTAGGCAATATATTAAAGTTTTAACTTGTTTATAATTACATAAATTATTATAATATGACAAGTAAATTGTAAGAAATAATATAAATTAATAGAATAAAAAATTAAAATAAGGATTTTAAGCCCGTGGCTACTCTAAAAATATTAATGGCTCCTGATGCTAGATTAAGCAAAATAGCAACCCCTGTAGATAAAGTTGATTCTAAAATTCAAAAGATATTAGATGATATGTTAGAAACAATGTATAAAACAAAAGGCATTGGCCTTGCTGCAACACAAGTAAACGTACATAAACGCCTTGTGGTTCTTGATGTTGAACAAGATGAAGATGGCAAAAACGGCAAACCTTACTATTTTGTTAACCCTACTTTAATTAAAACAAGTGATGAACTTAGAGTTTATCAAGAAGGATGTTTATCATTACCTAATGCATTTGGTGATGTTGAAAGACCTGATACTTGCACAATTACAGCGTTAGATTATAACGGACAAGAAATTACTTTAGAATGTACTGGGCTTTTAGCTACATGTATCCAACATGAAATTGACCATTTAAACGGTATAATTTTTAGTGATCATTTAAGCAGATTAAAACGTAATAGAATTATTACAAAACTAGAAAAATCAAAAAAACGTAAAGAATATTCATCTGAAGTTTTTGATATATAATAAATTTTAATAAAATATAACTTTTGGAAAATAAGAAAAATGGAATCTCAAGTTAAAATATATAAAAATGTAGTATGTCTAGAAATGCCTAGCTCAAACGGCCCTAAGTGGTGGTACCAAGGCTATAATTTAGCATTTAGCCCAATGCCGGCAAACTGGCTAAAACAATTAACCCAAGGCACTTTAAAAGGTAGTAGAAAAAAAGTTTTTACTACTGCAATGGATTTTAATGGTAAAGTACAAAATGTTGCAGTTAATATGCAACGAAGTGATGTTTGGGCATTAATTAACCTTGGTTTAGTACCTCGAGATACCTTATTACCACGCTCGACTCCTAATTACTCACCTAATCCTGAAAAGATATAACAGAAAGACTATTAAATGTTTAAACTAATACGACAAGAAGAAATTAAGTCATTAGAATTAGAATTTTTTGAATTTGAACACGTACAAACTAAAGCACGCCATTACCACTTAAAGGCTGATGATATTGAAAATAGTTTTGCTTGTGGTATTAGAACAAATAATAATAGCAGCAACGGTGTTGCACATATTTTAGAGCATACTTGCCTTGCTGGGTCTCGTGATTTTCCTATTAAAGATCCGTTTTTTGGACTAATTAAAAAATCATTAAACACATTTTTAAATGCAATGACATCTACAGTATGGACAAGCTATCCTTTTGCATCTGCGAATAAAAAAGATTTCTTTAACTTAATGCAAGTTACAAGTAATGCTACGTTTTTCCCTACTTTAAAAAAAGAAGCATTTATGCAAGAAGGTTGGAGATATGAATTTGCTGAACCTGAGAATGCTGAATCAGATTTAACATATAAAGGTGTAGTATTTAACGAAATGAAGGGTTATTACTCTGATTCAAACCGTTTAGCATTTAATGCACTAAATGCAAGCTTATACCCTGATACTATTTATTCTAATGATTCAGGTGGGAATCCTCAAAATATTCCTGATTTAAGCTATGAAGAGTTTAAAGCATTTCATAAAAAGTTTTACCACCCTTCAAATGCTATATTTTTAAGCTATGGTGATATTGACTATGCAGAAATTCATGAAAACTTAGAAAAACTTGTTTTAAACGAGTTCGATTATTCAGAAATTGATGCCTCTATTAAATCCCAAACTCCATTTACTCAAATTAAAAATGTTGAGCAAAAGTATCCTAATAAAATAGAAGGTGATGATTCAAACTCTTACTTAAAGGCGTTTAACGTTTCAGATATTTCTAAAGTTGATGAAGATTTAACTTTATCATTTTTATCTAGCTTACTTGGTGGTAATGAATCATCTCCATTAAAGGTAGCTTTAAATAAAGCAAAACTTGCCAAATCAATACAAATTTTTAGCTTTACTAATGCATACGACACATTTTTATGTATTAAAGCTGATGGCTTAAGTTCTGATAAAGAAACTTTAGCTAAAATTGATTCAATTGTTGAAAAAACTATTAGTGATATTATCACTAACGGATTTGACAAGGACTTAATTAAAAGAGAACTGCACCTATTTGAAATCGAACAAAAAACTATGTCTGCAGGTTATGGCACTTACGGTTTAGGTTTATTACTAGATATGTTAGATTCTGCTGTGTTTAATGATAAAGTTGACCCTATTAATACTTTATTAGGCGAGCAACATATCAGCACGTTAAAAGATTTAATTGAGCAACCTAATTACTTAGAGAACTTTTTACAAAAATTTGTTTTAGATAATAAATTTGCTGTAAACTTATCATTTATTGGTGATGCTGAGCTTGCAAAACAACAAGAAAAAGATCAGCTAGATAAATTAGCAACTATTAAAGCGAATTTAACTGAAGATGAAAAGCAAGAAATTATTAATAATTTCCACAGTGTTGAAGCATTCCAAAATAGTAATGATAATTTAGATGTTTTACCTGATATTGGAGTAGAAGATTTAAATAAAGAACCTAATATTTTAGAAGTTAAATATGATGAAACAACTATTAATAAAAAAGTATTTGCAATGCCTGCACCTACAAACGGTATTTGTTATTCAAGAATGATTGGTTTTATTAACGGAATTAAAGCATCAGATTTACCATATGTTGAACTATACCAATATTTATCAAACTACTTAGGTTATAATGATTTAGACTATATTAAAGCTACAAATAAAGTTTTTGATTATTGCCAATATTTAACTGTTAACTTTAGTTTTTACCCAAATATTGCAAATAAAGATGAAGTTTACTTAGGTTATTCAATATCTAGTAAATCATTAAATCATAATATTAAAAAGGTTGCTGAAATTACTGATGATGTTATAAATAATTTAAGACTTGATGAAAAAGATCAAATAATTAAAAAATTAAAAGAACTAGCTTTATCTAAAGAAAAATATATTGATCAAAGTGCTCCACTATATGCAACACTTGCATTGTTTGAATCAAGCAGAGCCTTAACAAGAATTAACCAAGCTTGTAGTGGTGTTGAGTATTCTAAATTTGTAGTTGATTTAGCTAAAAATATTGAAAATGACGATGTTTATGAAAACCTTATTAATAAACTAAAATATGTTAATAAATTAGTTTCAGAATCAAAGGCTAAATTGTACATTGCAAATACTGAAGATAAACTTGCCGAATCAATTAAAACTTTTGATAATGATCGTATTGTATCTAAATTAGATAAAGAACCTATTATTTTAGATTTAAAACCATTTGCTAAGAATATCTTATTAACTGATACAATTGACGTTAACCATTGCTTTATGGGCTTTACTTTACCTGATTATCATAGTGATAGTGCTCAAGCTGCTTATTTAATGATTGCAGCAAATATTATTAGCTCTGAATATGCACATAAAGTACTAAGAGAAAAAGCTGGTGCTTATGGTGGGCATGCAAGGTATAATCATAATTCTGGTAGTTTTTATATCTCAACATATAGAGACCCTAACATTAGTAAAACTTTTGAATCATTTAATAATACAAAAAACTGGTTAGCTGAAACTGATTGTATTAACCAAGAAAATGTTGATTTATCAATTATGCAATTAGTTACTTCAATAGATGCACCTGATTTAAAACTTAATAGAGCTAATGTTGCCGTAAGTAGAGAAATGTCTGAAACTGATATTAACAAGCTTACAAAATTAAGATCTCATATTTTAAATGCTAAAGCTGAAGATGTTAGAAAAGCAATTGATGAAACTTTAATACCTGGGTTTAAAAATGCTGATTTTGCCGCTGTTGTAAATAAAGACCAGTATGAAAAAGAATGTAAAGACTTTAACTATTCTATAACTACTATTTAAGTTTATAATTTATAAAAAAAGAGCCAAATATATGGCTCTTTTTTTTGTTAAATTTATTCAAAAATGGTTTGTAATTTACTTTTAAGGTTTATATAGTTTACTATTTTTGTTGTGTCTTTCATACCTTTGTCAATTTCTAGTTTATTAATTAGTTTAACATATGTTTTTATATAAACTTCTAAATTATCTTTACCAATAAGTTCAACCATTTTTTTAGTATTGTCTTTATTTTCATTTGTATAGTTTATATAGTTTATGTATAAATGATTTATATAAAAGTTAATTAAAACGATGTTTTGATCATAGCTTAGGCTTTGGTAGTAATCTTTATTATCAACACTAAGAAACGGCTTATAAAGCTGCGGTATCATGTTTGAGATATATACTATTTTATCTAAAGTATTTTCTTTATGGCTTAGGTTATTTTCATAAGATATATACTCATCATAAGTTTGTTTTATATCAGTATATTCACATGTATCATTAGTGTAACAATATTCTAAAAGCTGCTTATACTCACTATCTATACTTAAATTAACTAAACTATTATTTTGTTTATTAATGTTAGCATATATATAAATTGATAGTACTATTGCATAAATAATCACAAGGAACAAGAACGCCTTTAATAGTTTATAAACATGATTATTTTTTTTATTGTTTTTATTAATCTTCATTCTTATACCCTCTGATTTTATTTATATATAATACTTATAATAACCAGCTAAAATATGATAATTATTAAAAAGAGTAAAGAATAAAAAAAAGCTAGTATTACTAGCTTTTTTATAATTTAAGTAAATTCTATTTGCTTTGAGAATCAAAATGTTTTGTAGGCTTTGTAGGTCTTCCGTATAAGAATCCTTGAACCTTATAACAACCATGTTTATTTAAGAAGTCAGCTTGTTCTTGTGTTTCAACACAATCTGCTGCAGGTTCTATACTTAATGAGTTCGCCATTTTGATAAAGCTAATAATAGCATTTTCAGAATCTTCATTTACTCCAATATCTTGAATATACTTAGATGAGATTTTTAACATATCAATGTTAGCATCTTTAATTATATTCATAGACATACCTTCTTTGTCTAAGTTCTCAACTATTAATACAATACCTAAAGCTTTTAATGCTTTTAATGTTTTTGATACAGTAGTAGAGTTTTGTAACATAATAGCTTCAGATATTTCTAAACCTAATGAGTTTGGTTTTATATCATATTCATTGATGATTTTTTCAATGTTTTTAATAAAGCCTTTATCATTAAATTCTCTTGGAGATATATTAATACTTAATAGTAAACCTTGTTGGCCTTCTTTTTCCCAATTTTTTAATTGCTGACATGATCTTCTTAATATGTAATGACCTAAGTCAACCATAATATCATCTTGTTCTATAATTGATAAGAACTGCCCTGCTCTTAATAAACCATACTGAGGATGTTTCCAACGTAGTAAACCTTCTACACCATACACTTTTTCTTTTTCTGTATCAAAGTGTCCTTGGTAGTGTAAAATAAACTCATTTTGGTTAATAGCATTTTGAACATCTTTAGATGTAATAACTTCACTATTAATATCAATTTGTTTTGATTCATAAAATACGTAGCTATTTTTACCACTGTTTTTAGCTTTATACATAGCCTCATCAGCGTGTTTAATTAAATCTACTGTGCTTGAACCATCTTTAGGATACATTGATATACCAATACTACCTGTAACCTTAGCAACAATTCCATCACCATAATCATAAGGTACAGCAATTGATGTAATTAGCTTTTTAGCAATAGTAGCAACATCTTCAACTGCTTCAATATTGTTTAATATAATAGTAAACTCATCACCACCTAGTCTTGCTACAGTATCTGATGATCTTGTTGCATCAAGTAATCTTTGTGATACATCTTGTAATAATCTATCACCAACATCATGTCCTAAAGTATCATTAACTGATTTAAATCCATCAAGGTCAATAAATAATAAAGCTGTCTTTTTAAGATTTCTATATGCATTAGTTAATGATTCGCTTAATCTATCATTGAATAATTGTCTGTTAGGTAAACCTGTTAACATATCATGGTATGCAAGCCTTCTTTCAGTTTCTCTTTGTTTTTCAGCTTGTTTACGACGTTTTCTAACTTGAGTAGTAAACCCTGATGAAATAATAAAGCCTGAAACTTTATCGTCTTCATCTCTATAAGGTTTTACATCAAACTTAATCCACTCTTCTTTACCTAAAATCATAGTTTTAAATTCAGGCATTTTAATGTTTTCACCACGTGTTAATGCACCCTGGAACTGGCTAAGGTGGTTATTAAATGATGGAATATTTTCTAAAATTGATTTACCCGAAGTATCTTTTTCTTCTAAACCAAATGATCTGTTCCATTTTTGGTTATATAATTTATATTTCCAGTTTAAGTCAACTAGTGATATTGGATCTAATGATGTATCTAAAAGCTGTTTTAACAATGAAATACCAGTACCTATACCAATGTCAGATTCTTTTTTAGATGTAATATCATTAAAATACATAGAAATACAGTTGTTTTCATAGTACATTCTTGCTTGTATCCAACGTTTTTGGCGTTGTAAATAAATTTCTGCAGTTTTAGATACTTGAGTATTCATAACACTTGAGAATGTTTGTACAAAATTAGTACTTTTAATATCAGGTATTAAATCTGTTACATATATATTATGATATTGTGAAACACTTGATACTTTATTAAAGAATTCTTTTGCACTAGAATTTAAATGAACAACTTTATATTCATCAGATAATTTAACATAGCAATCAGTACTATAATCTAGTACTTTATTTACTTGCACTTCTTTCATCTGTTTTTCTTGAATTAATCTTTTATTTAAATGGCGTTCTTTTAATTTAAAAAAGTTTACTTGCTCTTTACCAGATCTTATTCTAGCTTGAGTTTTATAAAAATAAATACCTGTAATAATACTAACACCTGATAAAAATACTAATAAGAATACTAATAAAGCAAACCCGCTTGATGTTAAAATATCTATCATATTAACAATAATATCTGATATAAATAGTAAGTTAATATTAGTTGCTAAAAAACCTATATTAACAAAAAATTGATCTAAATTTACAAAATTTATAATTTCGTTATTATGCGTTTTAATATTTGTAAATATAAATGTAATAATAATTATAGATATAATTAGCCAAATAACATAGCTTATTAGTAAAGAAAACGAATTAAATTTTTCCCTATTATATAACATTTTTGTTGTATTCCTTTGTTTTTTAGTTTATTTTTATTATTATCGGAAGATTAATAAAATTATAACAAAACTATATATGTTTAACAAGAAAGAAATAACATGTTAAGAAAATTTATAACATATTTTACTATACTGTTTATCTACAGTGGCATTGCAATTGCCGAAGATGATATTAATGTAAATGCTACATTAATAAGCCAGTATAATCAAATAGAGCCTAGTTCTGAATTTAACATGGCTTTAAAAATACAATTAAAAGATTCTTGGTATACATATTATAAAAACGGTGGTGATGTTGGACTTGGCCCTGATCTTACAATTTCTACAAATTTAGCAAGTGATAAAATCACTATTGGTGAGCTAGAGTTCCCTGCTCCAATGGTTGATAGTTCTTTAGATTTAGTTAGCTACATTTATAAAAACGAAGTTATTCTACCCTTTAAAGTATCTGTTAATGATATAAAAGAAAACGTATTAAATGTTAATGCAAAATTAAATATACTTGTATGTAAAAATGTTTGTATCCCACTTGATTTTAACTTAAACAAGCAAATTAAAATTGGCAATAGCTTTATTGACTCTAACTTTTTTAAATACTCTAAAATTTCTAAAATAAAAAATAGTGAGTTCTTTTTAGATAATAATAAATTATATTTAAAACTAAATACTGCTAATGCATTTAATGATGGCATTAGGTTAGTTCCTAATAATGAAGGTGTTATTAATGATATTGCCCCTATTAAAATTATTGAACAATCTGCTACAAGCCTAACTTTAGAAATTGAGCAAGATTCTTATTTAGATGATCAAGCTATTGCTGATGGATTCAAAGGTATAATAGTTCTTGATAAACCATACTCATTTAATGCTATAAATAATGATTTTAATATGTCACTTGGCTATAAAGCTATTTTACTTACTATATTATTATCAATTTTAGGTGGAATCATACTAAACCTTATGCCTTGTGTGTTACCTGTTATTGGTTTAAAGGTTTATAGTATAATGAACTCTAAATCTAAAAAAGAGCGTATTAAAGGTGCTTTTATCTACTTTATGGGTGTGTTAACTTCAATGCTTGTTATTGCAGGTATCTTACTTATTTTAAAAAGCTTAGGTAATAATATTGCTTGGGGCTTCCAGTTACAAAACAAATATTTTGTATATTTTATGATAGCATTATTATCTGTTGTTGGGTTAAGCTTATTTGGAGCATTTAATTTTGGTAACGGGCTAGCAAATAAAGCTTTAAAATTAAATAATAAATACTCGGGTGACTTTTTCACCGGTGTGTTAACAACATTTGTTGCAACACCTTGTAGTGCACCATTTATGGCTACATCGTTAGGGTTTGCATTAAGTAGTAATTCTACATTATTAATTATTTTAAGCTTCTCATCTTTAGCTTTTGGTATTAGCTTACCAATTATTCTAATTTCATTTAGTAATAAATTACAAAAACTTTTACCAAAGCCTGGCGCATGGTCTGAAAAACTAAAACAGTTTTTAGCATACCCTATTTTTGCAACTGTAATATGGTTAGTTTGGGTTTTACTTGAAAAATCTAACTCTATTATTATAACCTCATTATTAGTTATATTTACTTTAAGCTTAATTATATGGTTACTAAACTTAAAAACTAAACTTAAGTTTGTATTTATTACTATATTTATATTATTAACAGGATATATTATAAATACTTATTCAAAACAAGAAGTGCCAAAGTATATTGCTTTTAATAAGGCTAAAATAGCTAAGCTAAATGCTCAAGGAACTAACGTATTTGTAGATTTTACAGCAAAATGGTGCATAACATGCCAGTTTAACAAAAAAACAGTTTTACATACAAACTATGGCCAAAACCTTTTTAATAGTAACGGTATTGTGTTTATGACTGCAGACTGGACAAATAAAAACGATTACATAACAAAAGAAATTATTAGCTTAAAAAGAAGTGGCGTACCTGTTTATGCAATTTATAAAGCAAATGGTGATATTAATTTACTACCTGAAATATTAACTATAAATGTATTAAAAAATAATATAGATAGCTTAACGAAAGAGTCTAAATAAAAAATGAATAAATCAATCATTACTCATAAACAATCTTTAATGTATATAGTATTGGCATTTAGCTTAACTTTAGTTTTAATGCTAGTTAATTTTGCTGCAGCTTACATATCAAATTCATTAGCTTTGTTTGCTGATGCTACACATCTATTAGTTCATAATAGTTCATTACTAATTGCATTAGTTAGTTCAATTATTAGCTATAAATTAGCTCATAAACATTCAAATAAAGCTAAAATAGTAGATATTATCGGCGGAGTTATAAACTCTATTATATTTTTAAGCATTGCATTTTTTATTGTAAGTGCAGGCTTTGAAAGACTTGATGACCATGATGAAGTACATGTTGATCATATAATTATGACAATTACTGCTGTTATCGGCTTTATTATTCATTGCCTATCAGCTTATATTTTAAATAAAGGTAAAAAGCACAGTTTTAATATCCATGCAATATTCTTACATACATTTTTTGACTGCTTAACAACTATTTTAACTTTTATTGCAGGTATTCTTATCTTATTTACAGGTAATACAATTGTTGATTCAGCAACAAGCTTTATAATAGTTATATTTGTAACATTTTCAGGGGTTAGATTATTAAAAAAATGCATTAAAAAAGCATTATTATTGCATAAAGAAACATCTTTAATTAATAGCATTAATAAATCATTAACTAAAAATATAAAACATATTAGTAATATTCATGCTCAAGAAATTA